>WEKY01011604.1:0-29453 GCA_013390045.1 Picathartes gymnocephalus
TATATATATATATATATTTACTTTTTTTCTAAGGGTAATGTGTGAAACAGTTGTTTTTCCTACTTAGGTTAATAATTAATGAGATTGCATTCAGCTGCAATGTCTGTGGTTTTATTAGGGTTTCTGGTCTGCTGAGACTTTTTCCATGCCTTTCTAATTTACACAGGGGTTGGTTATGAAATATTTTCCCTCCTCATTTTGTGAGTGTGGGTGAATTCTGAAAGCCTTGGCTGTGGGTGTGGGGAATGACACTGAACTCCAGAGTGGGAGGGTGAGGGTAGAGTGTGGGAGTCTACACTGTGCCCTCTACACTGTTCAGCAATACTTTTAAAAGGCTGTCCTATCTGAAGACTTCAATCTTAAAATTACTTCCTTTTCACTGATTTTGGGATTCTGTTCCTTTGAGGTTGAACTGAATAGCACTGAATTCATGGAGCGGGGAACCAATAGCCTGTGGGCAGGGTAATTCAAGTTTATGTATTATGGTCAAGGAAAGTAGCGTATTTTCTTTGAAGGCATAGAGTAAGGTATTGGCTTCTTAATTCCTGGGATGTGAAATAATTAAGATCTTAATGTGCATCTCTCTGGCTTTCCAGTGTCCATGTTTTGATGAGTTAAGTTGTTTTTGAAGGAGAAGCATGAGAGGAAGGAGTAGCAGGCAGCACAAAGGAGTTCCTTCACTGCTTTAGATACTGTAGACATCTCAGCAAAGCAAAGATGTACAAACATCATATTAGGGTAGTTGGTATAAACTGCTGGATCTTAGGAAAAAAAGGAATTGTTTTGCTTTTTTCCCTCCATCTGTACTCTGCCCGAGGGGTGACTCAGGCTGTAACTTCCTGCAATGACTGATTAGTATTCCATTGTGTGTCAGATTGTGTGCTGTGTTGGGATTTCATTAGTCCCTATTCAGATGGCATCTCTATGTAATAGCAGACCTTGTGGAAGCATAAGGAAATACATGTATTTATAAGGAGCTCCAACCAACCAAAATTGGACATCTTGCTGGAATCAAAATTCAGGAATACTTCTCTCCCAGTTTTTTAGTCTATGCTTGAAATTTTCTATCAGTCAGCGTATGATCCTTCAGTAACACATGGAAACACTTTGTTCCAGGAAGTTTTTATGGAAGTACTTGAATTCTGAAAGCTGCTAGATTCCATAAATGACAAAAGCAAAGTATTTACCTGTTTCTGTATTTCTGTGCTTTTTCTGTGTGTATGTAGTTTTCAAAATGTTTTCTGTCTTAAAGTATAAGAAGAATTTTCTTTAATGTTCAGATCGATTACACAAAAATGCATTTTATTTCACAAATATTGTTCTTTATCTGCTATTTTGCCTTTTCACCCCCATGTGCTTAGGTGTATAAGAACAAATTGCTTTTTAATTAAAAAGAAAAGAGTTTTACGATCTGCAGGTATTACTACACTAAGACTATATCTGCTTAAAACTGACATAATACCAATTATATGAAAATGTCTGTGTGAACCATGCAGTTGTTGCTTTTGGAAAAGAGCTGCTTTTGCTGTTCCAGGCAGAGGAAAATGAGAATGTGGTTAGAATGGACATGACAGAAATACTGGTGGAACCTGGAATTTTGCTAAAAGCTACTAAGCCCACACAGATTCCTGCACTGAACCTGGGGCTTTTCCTCCTTCTTTCATTTACTCCCTGCCCTCTAATTCCTTTTTAGCTGTTAGGTGTGTATTGTTATGTTACCCAATCAGTCACAGGAGTTTGTGTGATGGGAAGTTTTGCATCACAGGAGCTGGTCAGAAAATGTCATGTGGGACCACTAGAACAGTAATAAAATTTCAACCGGAAAATGAAAGCTGTCAGCAGTATAAAAAACTCCAAACCTTCCTGACATATTTAAGACCAGTGTTCAAAACCATTTTCCACTAAGCTGCTCTTCTTCTCTATTACCTATCAAAATAAACTTTATAGAAAATCATCACTTTAGGTAATGACTAAAGAACCTGCTGGGGATGTGTCTCAACTTCGAGTTACCAACAATTTCAAATGTTTAAAAGACTTTTGTGATCATTGTTTATGTTAATGATAAACGTGATGCTATTAAATACTTAATTAATGACTTTACACACAAGTTTCTTAATAAGAAAAATCAGGGAAAGGAGGCTTTGATTTTATTGTTCAGGTTTATCAGAACTCCTCAGTTCAAATAGCAGAAGTACCCACAGATTATTTTTTCCAAGAGAAATTAATAGCATTTCCAACTCTTTCATTTTCCAAGAGACTCGTTGTTCATTTCCAGCCAGCAGTCCTTTTTACCATAACTTTTTGAATGTCACCTTTGAGAAAAATTCTTTTTATTTATATCAAGTACAGTTTATCTACCTTCTTGTTACCTTTGAAATGTCCCTTATTGTGTACTCTCAGTCTTGGCAGCTAAGCATTACTGCAAAAAAGCCCCCCTAATTTCCATATAAAGTTGATCAAAATATTGAAGGAAGATAAATTTTAGATAACATTTAATGAACGTATGCACTTTTAAAATGTTTAAATAGCTTTTTACATTACTATGACGATCTGCAGATGCTGGAGTTGAGTAAGAATAATAATATTTACGTATGCATAAATTTCAGATTTGTGGTCTGAACTCAAGGACAGTTATGAGTATTGCCAACCCTTTCATACTCAGATGAAAAGTTTGTCAAGGAAAGCCCTGATCTCCCTTTCTTTGGAAGGTCTGGGCAATGCTGTCATTTATACAGAATTGGTGGGAGAACTGGACATGCCTTGCTTTGGCAATCCTGATGATCCCATGGTAGGGATCCATGGAATTTACCCTTGCAGGAAGACGGAGCTTTTATTTATCAAAATGTTAATATTTCACATTGCAAAGGGGAAAATTCAGAGTTCCACTGAAAAATCTCTTCAGTAATCAACAAGGAGGTTCTGCAACAAGCAACCAAAAGGAATTTCAAGTGTCTGGAGACCTCTGAATGTTAGAGGAAATTATGGGGAAATTTGCAATCTATCAGAGTTGTAATAAAGACAGTTGTTTCTCCATCTTGCTTCCTGCTGAAGAATCTTTATTGACGTGAATTTAACCTCAGATGTTTGCCAGTACAGATTTAATGTCTTCACTCTGAAGGTTCCCTGACACAGAGTCCAGTCTCTTGGACTTTCACCCACTGTGCTAATTTTTCTTTTAGGAGAGAGTGAAGTTCCTGGTAATGCTGACAGAATTTACTTCTTTCCAGTATTTAGGTCCTTTGTATTAGGTTGTTCATTTAATAATACTGATGTATGAAATGGATTTTTGAGTTAATAATAGTAAACAACAACTGTTTGCTCTACTTGAGCCTGCAAGTGAGGTGATGGAAGTTGAAATATTCCTTAATATTTCCCAAATTTTCCTTAGAGGAGTGAGGTTCTGTAAAAAGTCCTATGACAGAAAAGATTTGCTTTGTAAGGAAGTGAAACACATTAATAAAGTATTAGGTCTTGTTCTCTAATTGGCGAGGGATGTGAAGGTCTATCTCAGACACCTTCTTTTACTCCATCCTGATGTGATTGAAAGTGATTAACATGCTTTATATTTTCAGTATTTTGTTTTCAGTAATAGAAGTATCTATCTTCTTAGTAGCTTCTAGTTAAAAATGCTTGTTTCCAGATGCATTGCTTCCTCATTTAGTTATGTTTCTGTGGGGTTTTGTTTAAGTAAAAATGATGGAAGATACTTCACAGTTCCTTCTTGCTAAATCTTTCTAGTGCTCACAAACATGAAATACAGTATTTGTGACAATGAGCTTTCCCCTTCTGCAGGCTGAATGCAGGACACTGGCACTGCACCCCTGTTGGATTTCTCACAGGAACAGTATTTTGGTATTGGGAGCCTTAATTTAAAATTTTATTCTTTGTTCTCAAGCAAGGAAACTCAAATTTTGGTATTCTTCACGATAGCTTGCAGTGGACATTCCATCAATGGACATAGTTACCTTTTTACTTTTCCTCATGCCTCACTTTTTCCCTTTCATGTTACCTGGGAAGAAGTGAAATTTTTATGGGCAGGAGTTGTGACAAAATTCAGACGGAAATTGGATCCTTGTATGTGTACCAGAATATTTTAATGTTTTGTCCTGAGTGACAGCAGGTGGTATTTGGGAGGTTAAACATTAGGTTCCAGGTTTTCAGCTAGTGAGAGTTAGAGGATATGTGGCAGACACACTCTTCCATACCTATTTACAGCAGATTTTTTATGCTTTCATCTCTATCATTTGTTTGGCCAAAGGTACAGGAAGAAAACTAAAATAGATGGATACTGGACCAAGACTAGAAATCCTAACATTGCAACTCCTTGTCTCTGGCTTCTGCCAACTAGAATTTTTTTTTTTTTAATTACAGGTAGAATTAGAATTTTGATAAATAATTAATGGAAAAAACCCCAAGAACCATGATAGTTGAATAGTCCCATTTGAAAACACAAAATATACACTTTTATGACAGACTAGAAATGTTGCAGTACAGTTAAAGTCCGTGGTTTGATTCTTTTCTTTATGCCAGGAAAAAAGTACTCATTAAATTTAATTATATTAACAATTTGAATTGTTGGTAAAGACTGTCATTCTTCAGGTCACTGTACATATTGAATATAATTTTCTGAAGTTAAAAAAAAAAAGAAGTATAACACATGTGTGCTGAAGATCGTGTTCTTTCACCAAAGCAGTTACTCTTTCTAGAGTAACAAATGATTTATAACTTATGTTCAACATATATTCTTTCTGGCAAAATTATTCTGTCAGCAGTGCTGGCAAAGGAACAAATGAAGAAACACCTAAGAATAAGACAAGCAAACCCATATGGAAAGGATGATTGATTCATAAATGGGAGTTTTAAGGTCTGATCAACCGTTATAATAATACAATCTGACTGAATTCCTGAAACAAATCCACAGCTTCATTTGAAGCTACAAAGTATCTTCAAAATAGCATCTACTTTTATGGCATTTGCTTCCCACGTGTAAAAATTTACTGTGTGACTACAGACCTTTGTGTAAAGAGCTGAACTTTACCATTAACTCGAACATGCTTGCCTTCACTTTGTATTTTAAAATCTTATATTTTCCTCTTCATATAGAAGAGCAGCCATTAGTCAGTCTCTTTGCCTTTGGGCTTCCTGTTGGATAAACTGAACAAATAAATACTTTTAAAATGGGTGAACTTTTTATGGATAATATTTTAAAATACAGTAGTATTTTAAAATAATAATGTTATTATAATGCATGTTTCTAAGTTGATACCATGCTGCAGGCTTATGCTGATGAATGTTACTTGTGTACAGAAACTGAACATCAGATTTATGCATTCTCTGTTTATTTGTATCACTCCTTCTTGTACCTGACTCATTCATATTCTCTTGAACAAAGATGCTTTGGTGCCTGGTCATATTCTCTAATCTTTCTTTTGAACACACTCTCTAAACTGAACTTTTCATAGCTACATTTGACAGAGTTTACTCAAAATAATTTTGCATCTTATGGGAAGGTAGTGGAACTCAGATACAATTCACAAGTCTAGTTAGAGTTTCAAATGTAATTTTCTCTGATTGAATTCCAAGCTTGTAACATGGAATATCTTTGACCAGAATTGTCCTGTGGATGACCAGCCATTAAACAGAGAAATACATAGTCTGAATTTCTGCTCCTACTGTGATTGCCTCTTTATATCCAAAGATTGGTCCTACAGAAAATTGTATCTTGGAGAATGGCTGCTGTAAAAATACAATACTGTCCAGCAGAAATACTTATTTTCTGAATAGGAATTGCAAAGTGAGCTGACATGTCATGATTGTCAGACTTGCTGAATGCAAGTTTTGGGAATTTGCAGATGTGTAGTAAGTAATTATTTGATTTTGCTATAGAGGGCATTCCCCCATGGAGAACTGAACTCTATGTGAGTGTATGGAGCAAGGACAGGATTTTCTTTTTACAATGTATTTATTTTACTCCAAGTGCTATTTTTGTGGCTTGATGGGCACAGGGGAGGCTCAAAGTATGACTTTGAAGACCATTTTGTGTTGATAATCAAGAAATATTAAAGTTCGCCAGCCTTACTGAGTATTTAAGATATTTTAATCTCCTTTTATTGTCATTTCTGTATTATATACTTGGTTGACTTTAAATAAAGTGAAGAACCCAGTCAGAAATTGACTACCTATGTGTATAAATAACTGCAGAAGTCTCTCCTAGACTGATACCTGGATGACCCTTGCCAAAGAGAAGGAGCAGAACATTTATTTCTGTTTGAGCTTTCATTTTAGGAGCCCAAGAAGCTTAGTATAACATCTCACTGGTAAGACCATTTTTTCCCTTTCCAAAGATGTCAAAGTTCTTATCTCTTCTGGGTGAAAGTATCGAGTTGTAGAAAGCAAGGTTTGTCCCATTTGTAGCTGGGTTGTGAGACCAGCTGCACCCTAATGAAAGTGTGTGGAAGACAGTGTGTGACCCACACGTTGGTATTGGAGCCTGCTTTTGGTAGGAAAAAAAGAAGATGGAACAGCAGCTGGAGCAGCCATACCCCCCCTGTTGTGCCTTCTTTCATGTGACTGAGAGCTTTGCATTTTCTTCTTATTTTCCCCCTCTTCAAGAGTTTCCATAAGGGTGTGAAATCTGGCTTCGAGCAATGATCTGTTTCTTATTTATTCCTAGAGAATTTCAGTTAATTGTTGATGCGAGTTTGTGTTGACTTATAACATAAAAAAAAAAAATTCTCTTTATACAGGTTCAGTGTTAATGAATGAACTATTCACAGGAGTTCTACCAGAAGTGTATTTTCATATAGTTTCTATGCTTCATTCAGTGTACTGCATACAGCTTGGATTGGTTGTATTGTCTCATGGTTTTCTTCTGGAAATAAGTGGTGATTTGCCAATTAGTCCTCTGTCGGTAGCACTGTTTTGCAACAGGCATTCCAGCAGAAATGATGATTCTGTCACACTCTCTGGCATGGATCTTGATCAATGTGGAGTGAAAAACTGTGTGGCTGCTGTGGTCTGTAACTCCCTCCCATAAATCACCATGAAGTAGCATAGAAGCAAGAAAACCGTTTTCTAGTCCTTGTTTGCTTAATCTGATATTGTCTTTTGTTTGCTTGTTTGTTTGTAAAATCCTTTTGCTCACTGTGGATTTTACTGGATAAATTGTCAGTGCTCAAGAGCAGTTTTGTGTGCAGCTGCCTTTCATTTACTTGTATCTTTTTGGAAGAAACAAATCAAAAGATAACCTTGTGAAAATCATTACCTTCAGTGGAAGGTGTCATGCAACTTCTATATGCAGTGATATAGCTTAAATTTCTGTGGAATTTTCTTAATATAGGTATCAACTGGATTAAAAAAAAACCCAAACAATTCCATCTATAGCTACTAGTAGACTGCCTTGTATAATACAGTGAAATTTCCTTTTTTTTTCCCCCAGATTACAGGACAGGCCCGTGTTTCACACAGGTGAGCAAGCAGATGTGCCAGGGCCAGCTGACGGGGATCGTGTGCACCAAGTCCCTGTGCTGTGCCACCATGGGCCGTGCCTGGGGCCACCCCTGTGAGATGTGCCCTGCCCAGCCCCAGCCCTGCCGCCGTGGCTTCATCCCAAACATCCGCACCGGGGCCTGCCAAGGTGAGCTCTGACTGGAACTCTGTGTGACAGCTCTCACCTGTGACAAGTCACCCTGAGCACCTCTCAGGGCCCTTGAAACATCACGGTTCTCCTTCTGTGTGGTCTGTGTTTTATGATAAAATCCGGGTGTGCTTTGCTGCCTCCAGATTTTTGCTGCTGCACATAGAGAACAAAGCTGAAGTGGCTGGAAAAAGCAATTATTAATCAATACTAAAGGAAAAACAACATCAAATATTTTTCCTATGTGCCCCTGCCTGCGTGCAGCAGTTTATGTTTTGCCATTCATCTGGAAGTGATTAATGTGTTTTAGACACTCTTTTCGTAACAGTGTCATGAACAGAAACAGTGCATGTTGCAATCTCCAAGTCAAGCTCCATTGTGTGACTTGGCCACATACAATGGATCCTTGAAACTGCTCTGCCAGGCTGACCCTGGCATGGCTTCTGGGGCTTCATTTGAGTTATGTGAGGGATCAGTGGTGCTCTTTAGTATCCATGCCCACAGTAATTGTGTTTTCTTTTTCTGACAGTATATTCCCTGCGGCAAATAGTTTTTAAGTTACCCGTTGCTAAATTCCACTGGGGAGCATAGAAACAATGTGGCAGTCTACTTTGTGTGATGGATAAACAAAGGAAGTTTAAACTGCCATAATTCTTGCTACATTTTTGACATACAATTTCTGAGCAGGAAGCTCAGATTGTATTTATGTCAGCTGGGTTTAGCATGCAATGTTACAACGTGATGGCAAGGCACAGGTGAAGAAATACTTGGCCTTTCTTTGGGGAAAAGCAGAGACAGAATTTCTTTATTGCACAGAATCCTTGCCTTCCAGCAGTTGAGACATTTCCTTTTAAGCTCTGAGTACAGGTAACTCCTCCTGACCTGAGCTCTCTGGTGTGTGAACAGGTTGGTAGCACGATGTCTGCTCTGTTATGAATTACCAGCTCACTTTGATGCAGGAAGGGACTGGATGTGACACTTTCTGCCTTTCCAAAGTCCACGTTACGGTGCAGACTCTGTTGAAATAAGATCACAGAATCTCAGAGTGGTTGGGGTTGAAAGGAACCTCTGGACATTGTCCAGTCCAAACCCCTGCCAGGGCAGAGTCACCCAGAGCAGTGGACACAGGAGTGTTGCCATGTGGGCTTGAAATGCCTCCAGACCTCCCTGAGCAGCCTGTTCTGGTACTCTGCCATCCTCAATAGAAAGGTCAGAAGAAACCAAATGTTTTCTCTGGGGGTTTTAGAAGCTAATAGAGGGATATGTCCTGCTTTTCTGTGCTTTTCCGTCTGTTGAGGGCACCAGATTCACAGAGACTTTAATTAAACCAACACAAACCCTTTTGGTATTCAGTAAAACTACCTTTGTCAAATATCAGTTAGATGAGGATCACTCAGTCTGTAATTCAAGTGTTTGGCATTTTTGAAGGGAGTGCTTACATCCGTAGATAGCCAGGTTTGGGAGTTGGTATGAACAACTCAAATTCAGTGGAGCTTGCAAGCCTTGCTGTTGGAAAATGGGTCATAATTTCAGTCTGTATTTGATATCAGTTTTACAAGATGTGGCTTTTAAGTAGGAAGTTGTTCCTACTCTGCAAAGGATTTGCATGATTCAGTCTTAAATAGGTCTTTAGCACCTCTTCAGGACTAATTATGTTTTCTGGGTAATGTTCTTTTATAGAACTTTGTAGTAGTACTGTTACTTCATTATTACCATGAACAGGTTTAAAAAAAACTAAGAGAAGAAAACCAATCAAAATTCAAATTGGTTGTGTTTCTTCTTTATTTTTCCCCCAGAAGTTTCTATTCAGTCATCTTAAACAGGACTTGTAGCTGTTGACACATCCCTCATTACAAGAATTAAGGCAGGAGGAACTTCAGTGTTCTACTTGAGTGAGCTTAATTGCCAGTGCTACATGACCTTAGGAGCAGCATAATGGCAGAAAACCTGTGTTGGACGTCCTCTCAGTTCCTCCCTGCATTCCTCAGCATACCCATTTCCCACCTACACCCTTTCCCTGCAGACAGTTAAATTTTTTGCTCTAAGGAGAGAAAAGTGGTCATGGCCCAGCAGATTTTGAATTAGGAAGGCTCTTCTTCCTGCTGCTGCTGACATTAAGTGCATTTAGCCATTACAGGATATAAAATCCAAAGAAACATGTTCTGTAGCAGGTATACACCGTCTAAATGTTAAAAGTACTGATGTGAACTGCTCAACGGGGAGGAGACAGTTGAAGGTTCACGTTCACAATGAGAGTGATGATTATTTTTTGTAATCTAGTACTTGGTGTTAATGTGTCTGAGTTACTGAAAATACTGGCAGTGTTGTCTGGGATCACATCCTGCTGTCATGAAAATAATTATTAAAGCAGGGAAAAAATAGCTTGGCATTAAAGCTGCTGTGTGTAGTATTTCTGTTTTCTAGGACACAGAAGAAGAACCAAGAGTTCTCCACTGCATTCATGACCAATTCACCTTTTAGTTCCCACATGCCAAATCAATTACAAAGAAACTCCCCATACATACTCCAGGCAGAATTAAAGAGAGATGCTTTTACTTGAATTATTGTTGTCACTACCACAGTAAATAAAAAACTCTCCAAAATTTGTGTATAACATCTGAGTGAATTTATTTTTCCTGAACGTTTTTGTTTTTTCAGGGCTTTTTGAGAAACAGCCCACAGATTAGAAAGGGAAGGTGCATTTGGTAGTGTTCCTAAAGGTGCATGTTTAAAGCCAGCTGTGCAAATGCCCCAGGCATTCTGCAGAGAAAACTCTGCAAAAGCACAAAATCTTTTTTTACTTACCAAATATTAGTCTATGAACACATGGAACCATTCTAGTTAATCTGTAACATATTGGACTTTTGTATATAGAACTGTACCTAAAGAGTTATTAATTAAACTTGCTGTTTATGGTAAAAACTTTCTTGTGTTAATGTTGTGGAGGTTTAAAAGTGTAAGTGGATAATTAATAATGCTGGAACTCCTGTGTGGTTTAGCCTGTCAAATATACAAAAAAAAAAAACCAACTTCATTTCAATTTGCTTGTATTTTCAGAAAAAAGAAATCTTATGTCCTAAAACAGCATTTAAGAAGCAATTGATAAAATATGCCCTCTTAATAAAATACTTTTGTTCTTCTTGACTTTTGTCAGTCCTAGAACACCAATAACATATTAAAGCAAACTTGGGTTTTCAGCAAAAACTGATACTGGCAAAAAAAAAAGCATCAGTCTTCTAGCATGTATATATTTTTAAGCTAAGATTAAAGTTGAATATGCTTGCTTTCTTTAAACTTAAATATGATGTAAATATGATGCATTGCATCATTGGGATTAGCTTTTCAGGTTTCAGCAAAACTCAACATCTCTTTCCTTCTTAAAAGAAGTGAAAGAAATTAATTGAACCAATAGAGCTTGAAATTCAGTTCACCTCGGGGCCCCAGTGGTATTTTTTCTATTTCTGGGAGGTGTTCATTGCCGGGTGCTGCTGCCATTAATTCACTATTCCTTGACATCTTCAGCTTCTAAAACTGTGTCAGACACACAGTGGATTTTTAGCAACTGATCTGCTAACACAGGAAACTTAATTTAAGTGTTAATAAGTGACAAAAGGCACAGGGCTACTGTGTGTGATAAATGTATTTTGAGGCCCCAGGGTCAGAAGACAAACACCACATGTTTTACTCGGTAGGGGAGCTACTGGGTGGGCTGCGTATCAATAAATGCTGGAACCATCTTCTCTCAAGATGTTGCTAAGTCATGCCAAGGCTCACAGAAATCACAGAATAATTAGGGTTGTAAGGAATCTCTGGAGAGCACCCAGTGCAGCCCCTCATTCCTTAAAATACTTCAGAGATGAAATGTTTGATTTCCATGTAAACAAGCAACAGCAAGCATTGGTTATTTAGGAAAAAAAGAAAATTAAGACAGTCTGTGCCTTTGATAAAGTCTTTAATCCATTTACAATCTAACTGTTGCATTTTGGACATGGTAGTGTGCTGGCTAAACCAGCATGGATTCAGGAACTAAGTGCAAACTTGTCAGCAAATGTACTTAAACCCAAGTGCAATGGTTACAAAAAAAACCCCAGAAACAAACCTGCAAAAGTGCTTGCCTTCTTCCTTGACTATGAGAAATTATACTTGTTTAAATGGAAAAGGAGCTGATTGGACAAGGCAAATACCGTAGGTTTAACTATAGCACAAGCACCAGGAGGAATAAAAACTGCAGAAGTCTTGCAGTCCAACTCAGATGGAATTTCAGTGCATTACAAGGGCTTTGATTGTCCTCCTGAGAAAGAGTTCCTTATTCTTGCCAGATGTTAACTGGTGAGCACCACACAGCTGGAACAAACAGGTCCAGAAGACTCCTGAAACACCTGGATAGCAACTTCATGGTACAAGTGCTAAGGGAGCCAACCAGGAGAGATGTCCTACTGGATAGTTTTGTATAAAAACCTACAGAAACACACGGTGGTTTTTGTACAAGCAAATTAGAGCTGGGAACAACAACAAAAAACAAAACAAACAAAAAAAACCAACCAAAAAACCCCATAATTTGAAGTGTAAATAGAGCTTAATGAAATGCAACGGGAAGTTACTGAAAGTAACTCATGTGTCTTGTGTCAGGTAGTCAGATCTGGGTCTTTTTTTGTGTTTGCAGATGTTGATGAGTGCCAGGCTATCCCTGGAATCTGCCAAGGAGGAAACTGCATTAATTCAATAGGTTCGTACGAGTGCAAGTGTCCTGTGGGCCACAAACAGAATGAGGCAACTCAAAAATGTGATGGTAAGTGATGTTGTAGGGGAACATACTTGAAAAGGGGTTATGACATAGAGCATCTTGGTAATAAACATTATTAAACAGTTGAATAATTGTAATGCCTGATCTGGACAAGGATAACATCACTGAACTGTGCTTTTTGTTTCTACTTTTCAGCATCCCATGTTTCTACTTGGCTGTTCCTGTTTTGCATTAGATGGGTTTTTTCTGTCTTACTCTTGGGGGTGGAGACAGTGTTTATTCTCTTTGAAAATTTAGAACTATTGATAAAAACTCTCTGTGTGAGCAACATATAGCTGCTGCTGACTTATTAGGATTTTCTTTGTTTTCTGAATGCTATATTCTAGTTCAGGAGGTATTTTTGGCCTAGTGTCTACAGAGTGAAAGCAAATGTGGCAGTTTTGATGAGTCTGGGGAAGTGAAAAATACCAAGGAAATGCTCTTCTCTTTTAGATGAAAAACTGAGTAGCCCAGCTTTCATAACTGTAGTTTAATAAACATAGACCGTGCTTACTCAGTAAACATGTTGATGCACGAGAGCAGCATTTCCTTATCATTTAAAATAATGTGGAAGAAAACTGCTGAGGTTTTGTGAATTCGCAGAAGACTTCACTGATTTCAGTAATTTTTTAATGCCTTTGAAAGAAATCAGAACTCTCAGACTTCATCCCGACCAGCGGATATTTTCCCATTTAAGTTGTGCGGATAGAGGGACTTTGTTCTTAAAGGTTTTGACTTGTGATTAGCTGGCAATTTAATTATGTTACCAAATTACATTATACTCAGTATTCAGTTACAAACAAATATATTATTTGTAGCCAATTTTGGACATTCCCCCAGAGTTTTGCTTAGATTTGCCAACAGTACAACATTCACAGAAAAATTAGGTTATACAGTCAAAAAAATCATGTTGTGTAAATGAAAATGTTTTTTCTGGTGTTGTTGCAAGTAATATCTAAAAAATTTTTTAAATTCCAAAGGTATTTTTCTCTGGTTCTGCCTAACACATTCTTCTGTTTTTCTGTGGTTTAGTTGTTTTGTGCTGACTAGTTTTAATTTCTACTCAGCACCTGATAGGGGAGGGAACAGGTAGATGTGTAGATTCTTGAGGTTGAAAAGGAACAGCAGAAGTCAGAAGGTCCCTGACAACTTTAAAAATTGTGTTAGGAAATTAGACACTTGGCATGGAAATTGGTATGTTTGTCCTTGGCCTACTGGTATCAGTATGTGGGGGTTGGATTTGAAATAAAGGGTAGGTTGAAGGAAAAGAGAGGGAGGGAGGAATGAAGAGAGAAAAAGCAAAATAAAGAAAGAAAGAAGGAAAAAAGGAAAGAGAGAGGGAAAGAAAGTTCCTTGTATTGGCTTTCTACACAGATTAGGTCTTCTAGACCTTCCTGGAGATGGCTCAAGTAGATCGCAACTACAGAATGTCCTTTATTGGTCTAGTCCTTGACTTTTATCCACAGGCCTTTAATCTGTTTGTGGCTGTTTCTCAGAGGCACCTCCTGTCTATCTATCCATGCCCATAATATATCTAATCTATCCGTAGTTACTTATGCTTGTTTGTTAGAAGTGCACTTGGTCTTTTTGATTCTCTTATCCATGGTTCTTTTGATGCCTAAAGAATTTATTCAGAGACAGGTTTCATTTTTTTCTAAAACAGTGCTTAAAGCATTTTTTGAATTCTGTTTTAACCCTTTAAAGCTCTAATAGTTGAAAATATTATTCTGCAGTTCTCCTTGACAGTATCCACAGGAAAAGATGAAGGTATTTTTAACACAGGTGTTCCTAAAAAGCTGTGGTGCTTATGGGACCCTGCATAAAAGAAGTGAAACATCATCTGCAGTCTGAAGAGTTTGCTATTATTTCATGGTTCACTAATCAACAGGTCTTCATTTCCTGTTTTGTTGGCAGCCTGCTGCAGAACAGGTCATATATTCTGACTTTTTTTCTTCTAAGCCAGTGCCACTTGTGTCTGTGGCAAGAGTTAAATACTAACTAGTCCTTGATCACAGCTTTCCTAGTCAGATAATTGCCCACAGGCAATTAGGCAAATAACAACCCTCTTCTCAAAGTTTCTACCATCTTTTCTGGGGAGGAAAGACATTGTGAAACCTCACAGCCAAGGTGGTTATGCCAAAGTTATATCAGGATAGTACCATGCTCACATTATTTTAATGATGGAGCAGAGAATGAGAGATAAGCCATGGTTTTATTCTGGCTTTTTTATTTCTGTGCTTAATTAAGTGTTCATAATCTCTCAGGGTTAGATTTATAGGCAAAGGCTATAGCCAGTCCTTCAAACAATTGCACTTTCAGTTAGTAAGGTTGGTAATTTGAGTGAAGTTACGACATTTTTATATATCTTTATATCTGTACCTGTGGGTTGGGCCATTGGGAAGGATGTAAGGAATTGGTGTCCTATGAGTTAGAACATGTGTACAGAGAAATTATTTAATAGAAACTGCATTATTTTAGCGAAGTTTGTTTGTCTCAAACATTGTGTAGAAGTGATGTGATAGAGTATTCTGCTCACTCCTTTCCCTCTTTTAAGTATGGAAAAGCAGATCAAATATTACTGACAGGCTACAAAGGACAAAATCCAAGCTGGACTCATAATAGGCAAAGTTCCACTGTTCAGAGGCTGGAATCTTGCAAGAATTATTCAGACCTTCTTTACTGTAACTGCATGCTCTTACTTAAGAAGGAGAGATTTGAGATCCCCTGCTACACCTTCTGCCCCTGAGCATCCAGAGGTCTTTTGTGGGTTAGGGTTTTTTCTCCTGTTGTTCTTCCTGGAAACAACAGAACTTGTTAGAATAAGTAGGAATATTGATGTTGTGCTTTTTGTACCATAATAGTTGAAAGAATTTGGGAAAGGCCATTACAGAGATTGTACCGAATTCCAGATATCCAGTGCACCAATGTCGTGTCTTAGTTAAACAAAAGAAAACCCCAACCCTTCACTTTTTTTTTTTTTTTCTTTTTTTTTGCCTAAAAGTTTTGATCCACAATAGACTGAGTTTTCACTGTCCTTTTAGGAATGAAATGCTGTTCATTTGTTATTATCTCCTGGAGTTAATGGAAGTTATATCTTTGGGTTATTCAGAGATGAATTAAATGTAGAGAAACTGAGAAGAGAGAGAAACTTTCAGTTACAATTGCTGCTTTACAAAAGGGATGGAGTATTATTTACTGTATTCCAGGATTCTAATAAATGTGTTCTACTTACTCTTCTTGAGTAGAAAATACATCATACTCACTAAATAAATGCAGTTAGTTATGACACCCTTTAGATTTAGAGGTATTCTAGGAGGTAGGATGGCTCTGGTGCTTTTCCAAAAAGATATGTTACTATGTAGTGTTAACATCAAAAGGTTAGTACTATATGAAATGGCTAAATCTTAAAAAAAAAAAAAAAAAGTGTCACCAAAATGGAAAGAATGCTTTAAAAGAAATAGTTCTATTTCAGATTTTCCTGCTTAAATGTATAATTTCATTAGATTGTGTGCTATTGAGTCTTGGTCCTATCGGGTATTACTACTTTCTAATATTATTTTCTAGACTAAAACTATTTTCAAGGAACACTTCTCAGAATTCAGCAGTTGAGAGCCCCATTTCTGGTACTTGTAACTCAGTTATTTATAAAACCCTGCTTTCCCTAGCAGCAAAAGCCATGAATTCTGAATTGCAGGTAGCCAGGCTGGGTCTTTTTGGCAGAAACTCATTGGGTAATAAATCTTCACAATTTTTGTCACACATTTAAATTGTTTCTCACATTGAGACTGGCTGTCCCATCTGGTTTGCAGCACTGGAACCATTCATGCCACCAGTCTTCTTCACTCTTAACACAGCATCTCCTCTTACTTATATTGGGAGCATTTTCCTTGAGACCATTAATTTATGTATTTTGGAGGGGAGAAGGGAAGAAAATGAGTACCTTTTTCAATCAGCCACACTAAAAATAGCCCTTCCCAAGGTGAAGTCTCAGAATTTCCAGTCAGAGGTAATAGAGATGTTTTGAAATAATTCCACATGCAAGAAACAGGGAAGGGGAAGGAGAGTCAGAGATTTGGCTCAAAAACCAGTGAAACAAAAAATCCAATTACTTGATACTGCTCCAGTAGGTTAAATAAATTATTCTTCACAAGGGTTCTCCATGTTAATTGGTTTTTCTCTCCACATGCAGAAGACTGTGGAGTCTTCTTCCACTCTGATCACTGCCTAGATTTCAGGAAGGAGCTTTTTTGCCTTCCCAGATTCCTGTCATTCTTGGACAAGAGCCCTAGACACTGTTAAACTCCCGTGCTTGTAACCAGTTGGGAAGAATGGTCTGCTTCCTGCAGCTCTGCGGAGGGGGTGAAAAACTTCCTTCATCTGCCTTTCACTCGCCTGCTACAAACCCCACTACTCACTGCTCTGATGGGCTTTGCACTGTTGTACCACTGGTTTGCAATTTGTGTGTAACAAATTTGGATTTGTTACACACAGCAACTCATTTACCAGCCTGGTGACCTCTCACTTTATACATATTTACAAACAAAATTGCCTCGGTTCAGGTGAGACCACTGTGTTTCCAGTCAGCAGAAATATTTGAATGGATCAAAAGTTTTGTTTGCATTTGAAGGCCTTGGCCGAAATTATTTCTTACAGTTGGAATGCTAGGAGGCCAGAAAGCAGTCAGATCTCATGAGCAATATTGATGTGGTCACAGGAAGCCCAGAGCTGTCCTGGCTGGCTGCTGTACCATCCTTCTCCCTTCATTCTGAAAGCAGGATGTATACTTTGGCATTCCATTGTAGCTGTTCTGTGCTCCTCAGAGGTGTCACTCCGTCTGTGCCATTCACGAGGAGGAAATCTCAGCCTGCTCTAGTGTACTCTGTGGCTTGAAGTGTTAAACACCCAGTGCATGTACAAGGAAAACCTCCAACAGGTGGCAAACAAAACTATTTTCAGTATGCAAGCACCAACTTCATTTCAGAAAAGCTCTCTTTGTGTCTTTTTAATGCAGTATGTACAAATGCTCTGCTAATCATCCCATGTCCTTTCCTTTTTGGGTAGATATTGACGAATGCAGCATCATCCCAGGGATTTGTGAGGGTGGTGTTTGCTCCAACACTGTGGGGAGTTATTTCTGCATCTGCCCATGGGGTTTTGTCACATCTGTGGATGGATCCTGCACTCCTGGTAGGTGCTCCAGCCATCTGGCACTTCCTCTTTGCTCCAAGGCCTCACTGTTTTGTCCAGGCAAACATAGGAATTTTTAATTATATCTGTTTCTCAAATCTGTATCTGAGTCCAAAAGTTAAGCTCGCTTTGGTTCTAAAGGAGACAACATTTATCCCTACTTGATGCTTTAAGTCCCATCTCACACAGATTAATTTAACCTTTAGAGGTCAACAAAAGGCACAAAAATAAACACAGTAGGCATTAAGCAGCATATGCTGATGTGCCACTAATTTGTTAGAAACAGTTAATGAAGCAGACCAAGTGCTGGATTTCACTAGATTTCATCTTTCACAGGACAGTTTATTTAATAGCTATTCCTACATTATAAAAACCCATTATGCTTATTTCCACATGTGGTGATTTTTTATAGAGAAGTGCATGTGTCAAGTATGTGATATAAACCATTCTGATCAGTTAACTATAAATATTGCATACCACATGTAAAAAACCTTTATAATTGCTAAAAATAATGTATTTTCTAGGTCTCACATGGCTCTTATTTCAGATATCTCAAAGTTCGTTCTCATGTTGGGCTAAGGATAGGAATTCTGAAGGGGTTTCTGAATTGCAGATAAATAATGTAAGTGAGTAGCAGCACAAGACCTACAAGCAATTTCAAATTAATAATTTTTTAAACGAATTCATGACCCTTCTAATTCAGGTTAATCTGAGGAGTGCCAGTTTCAAATATATTGTGGCTAGACTCAGGAATACTGAAAACCTATGATTTCCAATATGATCAAAGTTTCTACGGATTTTGGAATGTTTTACAATTTGATTTTCAAAGTCAGCTCCCAAAACCTGACTGCTACAGAAAAATTACATGCCTTAGTCTGCAAAGGGCAGGTCCTTATGTTACAAAGAAAATATGTCTGAAAGTTCTTGTGCTCTATCATATTAGAGTGTAATTCATATACTCTAGAAGTATAATTTCTCACTTACTTAGAAGAAAAGTGGAGAATCTAAACCTTAATACAAAGTATTTTATTCTTCCTAGTTTAAGATGAATATTTGCTTGCTAACAAAGTATCAGGACCTGTTCAGGACTGGAATTAGCACCATATCTTTTCAAATTAATTGAGCTTTACTAGCAGTCAGCATTCAGGATTGTGACAATAAAAGATCATCTGTCCTTGAAGGAAAAATTAATTAAATGGATTTACCGATGTTGTTGTTGCTACATGAAGTATCTTGGGTTTTGCATAATAGAGTTTTTATATATATGTATCTAGTTTTTATTTGTATTGCTTTGTGTCTTTCATATCATCCATATTTCCTGTTATATAAAGCAGACTTTAAGATTGCATGGTGGATTAATGCAAGACTGATGCCACTGCATCTGGGTGACCCTGGAGTAAATCTGATGTGGAATACATGGGTCAGATAATTATTGGGTGCAGTTTGGATGTTGTGGGGGTTTTTGTTTGTTTGGTTGGTTTTGGTTTTGTTTTTTTTAATACAACTTGTAACATGTTTTCATCCTGATATCAGGTGAACAAGGGGAGGTAGCTTAAGAGCTCATGTTGATGACTTTTTCTCTGGCTCTAAAAATACTAACGAGACAAAATTAAGGTGATAAAAAAGGTACCTTTATATGAGGATTCTCAAGCACTCAAATTCAGCACGTAGAAGAGGCTGATGATAGGCCCAATGCCTAATGTGTGTAGAATTTTTACAGATTCTGCGAATTAGCATATCTGACAAGAACCCCCCCATTAGGAACCCTCCTGGTGAAGTAACCCCCCCATTTCCAGCACCTTCTAGATTCTCCTCCCTTAGGATGAGATCCAGGCCCTGATTACAAAAGTCTGACTCAGAAAGCTGGTTTCAGCCTTGGTTTCTAAGGAGAACAAAGACAGCACAGGGATCCTGGAATTGTTGTGTCTTTCTGACTAGGAAAAAGTTGAAACTAAGCTACAATATAACGCTACAAGTATATGTGTAAAGAGTACAGAGAACATAAAAAAGAAAAAAGGGTAAAACCAAAAGGGGATCAATGTCACTATTTTTAGTTTTTGTTTTTAAATTGACTGCCAGATCAGAGAGCCAGCAGCTGTTTCTCCAGCACTGCGAGTGGCCGCTGTGCACAGGAGCTGCCCGGGAGGTTCACCAGAAGGCAGTGCTGCTGTGAGTCTGGCCAGTGCTGGGCCAGCGGCTCTGGCCCAGAGGTGTGTCCTGTCAGAGGATCTGGTGAGTGCCTTGTGGGTTGGCTGGTTTGTTTTCTCCTTCTTGATGTTCATTCTGCTTTGGCTGGAGGTCACTGGAGTGTTTGAAACTGTTTCAAAATGCAGGCTAAAGAGAAAAAAAGAAAGTCATGGATTACATTATTATTCATTTCTGTGTTTTTAATACCGATATTATCATCTGTTAACCGTTTTTCTTTTTGGTCCATGGTTGTTTGGCACTTGTTTCTTTAATGTCCTTTTGTTGACTTTGGAAATAGTTTTTGGGAAATGGGAAAGATTTTGTGGTCAGGCTCAAAGAGGAAACAACTCTTAGGGTCTATAGCTAATTTTGATTTAAAAGAACAGCTGCTCTCTTGTTGCATTGCATTTTGGGTTACTTTGAACTAGAATGCACCAATTTTTAAGTTGTTCTTTCAGTTCTGCTCAGAGAGGAATAGTCCACACCCCGGTGAAAGGTATTTTCTTTATCAACACCTCCGAGAGACCAGGGAGTTACAGTGCTGCTGCCAACATATCAACGAGGAGGCTTCAACAAATAGTTGAACAAATATTCTTAAAAACAGCATTCCTCTTTATTATTCCTAGTGTCCTTCCTCAAGCCGCACCTGTCACAACCATGGCACCTGCCTGAGGTTTGGGGTGGCAGGGGGAACATGTGACATCAGGGAAACGAGGAGTTGCCATCCTGGTTTTTGTAGGATACAGAGAGAGCCGTACCTTCCTTTTGAGCTGCCTGTGGGAGGCTGACCTGGTCTGTGCTTCTCTGTCCCCACTGCCTGACAGATGACCACCGCAGGCTGTGTGTGGACACTGTCCCTGCCCGAGGTGGCTCCCGGCGCGATGGAGCAGGAGGGAATGGGTTCCTCCCCGGGGGCAATGGAAATGGCTTCGGACCAAGAGGAGCAGGGTTCATCCCCATCCCAGGAAGCAATGGATTCTCCCCAGCTGTGGGTGGAACAGGGATAGGAGCAGGTCGTCAGAGTCCCACTGGAAGTGGCCCTATCATTACAGGGCTGAGTAAGTGCTTGTGTTCTGACTTGTTTTCACCCCTTTTTTTTTCATTATTCTTTCATTTTTTTCTTTATTTTTACTGCTTAGTCTGGATATGATATGGTGTTCTTAACAACTAAAAATGGCTTTGCCATTCAAGCACGTTTTAGACACCTCAGCTGACACATTAGGAAGTTCAGGGGCCCTTTTTTCAGCAGGAGTTCAGATGTAGAGGGTTTGGCTTGACTTCAGTTACAGAGTCCCTAAGCCCGTGTTGTCCCTGCTGAAGTGTCCTTGTCAGTCCTAATAAAATTCCAGATTTCTAAGTGTTTTCAGAAAACTACCCGGGTTTGAAATGAACTGTCTTCTGTATTTTCTCTTCCAACTGTAAAACCTTCTTATTCTGCAGAAACACTACCTTGGCTGAAAGACCAAGGTGAATAATTTTCTGGCAGAAGTCTCATGGATGTAAGCATTGCTTATGACATGTGTAAACATATTTCTGGGATCATAACCATAGAGATCATAAAATGTAATGAGTATTATTAAGACAGGTACACCAAAAATTGCTTCGACTTTCATACAAATTATGGTTTATCCATAAGTTCACTGACAGGCTCATCAGGCCATAGACAGAAATGGTAAATCATACTTAAGAATGTTTGTCTAATGCAGTTTTTATTTCCAAGAGCTGTTTGTTGTTGCTACTTTACTGTGATGTCAATAGCTAGTGCTTTGAAAAAGGTCTTTTTATGTATTTGTGCACCTGGAAATATCGTTTCTGAAGCCAAGTATAATATTCATATTTACTTCCATTTGAAAATTTGAATATTTGTCTCTCATTCTGATTTTTTTTGTCTTAGCAATACTCAATCAGACAATAGACAACTGCAAGCACCATCCCAATCTTTGTTTGAATGGTCGTTGCATCCCAACTCCCTCTAGTTACAGATGTGAATGCAACATGGGATATAAGCAGGATGCTAATGGGGATTGTATTGGTGAGTGCACATTTCAAAATCCATTATTCTAATATTCTTATGCTTAAAATCTGGGCTTTTTAAAAAAAATACTAATTTTAATGATACTGATCTTTAGAAAGACAGTGCAAAGGCCATGGTATTAAGTATACTAGAATAATTTCAATTCTCTATGAGAACTATCTCTTTTCTTACCAAGAAAAGAAAATATCTTTAATTGCAAATATTGGTATTGATTGTTCCTATTCCTGTATTTAAAGGCTATTGCACATTTTTGTCACATTCAGTAAAGTAAGTTCTGTTTCATGTCTTCTCTTGTTATACTCACATAACTCCACTTCTGGGATGTAGTATTGTTATGATTAAGATGGTGAAGGGTAGAATTCATGTTCTGCTTCCTCATAAGGATTAATGACAACTTGAAAGATACCAAATAATTTAAAAATTGCATTAATTGATTTCAGGTTAAATTTGCATTTCATAGGAAAATACAGAATGCTGACTTTGTATAACAAGAACAGAATTTGGGTTCCTGCATTTTTATTCCATTACTGTTGACTTCACTCTTGCAGTGTCAAAAACTCATCAGTTATTTCAGAGAAAATACAAGATATGGGAGTTTTTGTGGGGTGGTCGTGTGAAGAAGAAGCCCCTATTCAGTATACAGCTTAATTAATGCATGGGATCCTAAATAAAAAGTTCTGGTTATATTTTGGATTTAACTTTTGCTTGCTGAGTCTTTATAAAAAGATTTGACATCTGTGAAGGAAAAATATCACACGAGAGCTTGTTAGCAGTAGGCTTGCCTCACAGAAACTTTGGTTTTAGAATCAATTTCTGAGGTGTCTGTGGATTGCAGGTCCCCTCTTAGCTCAGCTGTGCTCTTGCATCAGAAAGGTTAGTTGTACCTGCACCATTCCTGGCCATTGTACACCCTAATTTTAAGAAAACCCAGTTGACACCACTTTCCCAAGCAGTTGCACTGCTCCCATAGTCAAATATCCAGAAAGGTTTCAGAACATCTAATCTAATTTAAACACTATATTTGCAAAAAACATTCAGCTTTTTGTTATTTCTTGTCTTATCTTCACTATACAAGGAAAGCAGTTCACTACCTTCGTCATTTCAATTTTTTGTACTTGAAGATTGTTGTAGTTCTTCTTCCAAGTTGTCCTTTGTGACACAGTAAGCCTGAATTTTTTTAGCTTTTTTATTTGGGTGAGAGTTTTCTGTACCTCTGATCTCTGACTGGGAAATTCAAGAGGCAGTTCCCCTTCTACTCCAGGCTTGTGATAATAATGAAGTTGTATCTAATTTTCAATTTGGACTCCAAGTGCCTGAAAACTGAGGTTAGGTTGATAGGTGCATGGGGAAAAAAAAAATGTTGACCTGTTTAATTCTCCAGCGTACAGGAATGTGCCCAATAAAAAGATGTGCTCACTTAAGGAACCTAATTTTGACTTTGCAATGCTTCCTCAGCGTGAAAGAGTAGACTGAAAACATAGACAATTTTGGATGCACTGGGATCAAAACAAAAATTTCAGTTGTTTTAACAAAAGCAGAAGATGCAGTGCCAGCTACGGTACTGTCCCAGGTTGAAAGCATGGGAGAAGACCCCCAAAATGGCTTCAAAAAAGTTTAAGTGTCATTTTGCGTATTATTTTTCTGCATTAAATGAATCGGTCATTACTAATTTCAGCTCTGCAGTGGTTTGCCTTTTGAGTATCTGCTGGAATTCAGAAGATGTTCTATAAGAGAGTGAACTCTATGAATTATGAATAACTCTGTGACCTCTCTAAATAACACAGAGAGGTGTTATTTTCTAATTGTATTATTTTTTAATTATTTTCACTGTTATTTTCTAATTGTATTATAGAGAAGTACCCGGAGTATCTTAAGTGCCACACTGAATTTGGGATTTGTGAATAGAAGTTGCTGTAAATTACACAGAAAGTTTCTTGGAAATATAGGCAGGAACTTAACTGCAAGGATTTCATATGTGTGCTGATACATATTAAATTAATTTAAAGGCTTGCTTGAATCTAATTTGAATATTTGCCTTATTACTGAAAGACCAGTAATAAGGAAATAGGGTTAATGGCACATAAATGAACACTATTTCTGTACTTCTCTGTCTGCCTGCTCCCAAAGCAATAAATTAAGGATCCAGAAATGGTTACATATTTTTCTATAGAGTTAAAGAAAAGTCGTATTTCAATATTAATCCTGCCAAACCAAAAAATTATGGTGTTACTTATTGTTCTCTGACCTAGACTTGCATTATGCTGTTCTCACAACAGAACATGCCTGATGGGCCAAGAATCATGAGTGTCCTAATTGATCTGACTCTGAATGGTCAGTCCTTTTCTCCAAAATGACAACTTTAATTTTATTACATTTTCTTATTCATTTCTGTTTATAAAAACTCTGGATAAAACTGTAGAAGTTTTGCTGCCACTGTAAAAATGTCAGCTGACCTGTAGCTGTGCTCTGTTGAATTTTAGTTGTCTTGTCGATACAAATATCCCAATTTAAAATTTTGTAATTTAGCTCCAGACTCATTGCAGTAAGTCTTTTAAGGGGAGCTTTGGAAGTTTCCTACTGTGCCTAAGAGAGTTCTGACAATAGTTAGAGATGAAAAACTGCAAGGTGTAGATACGTGTGAGGCAAGTGCTGAAAGAGAAATATTTGACATTGAAGGGGGTATGCTGGGAGACAGAGTAAATGGGTTAAATATCTCTGTCTCAGATGTTTCCTGTTTATACTGCTGGAATATGCGTGCTTTCAATGCAAACTCAAAGCCAACAACTCCTTTATATTAACATACATTTGCCATTTCCCTCAGTTATCAAGAGCTTATAAAAATAAGAACATCTTAAGATGCATATTTCATGTGGAAGTCACGTGATGCACATGGCTTTGGAAGGATTTTCGAAGCTTAAGTCAGCTGTTTCATAGAGAAACTCTGCATTCCTGCTGTAGAATTTATAAACTTACAGACAGAACCTTTCTAGCATGAACATGGGCTTTTATCGAAGCAAGTTGAAGGCTGTAATAGAAAAGGTCCTAAATCTCAGTCTCTGTAGAAAAACTAAACAAAATAGATGAGTGCCGTATCAGGTATTTAAAAGTTCCCTCTGTCCTCCCTTATAATAAAGCTATATGTATATACATAGATAGTAAAATTTGAATTAGAACATTTGTCAAAAAATTATTGCCAAGATGTGATGCAGAGTTTGAAGTTCTGTTGGTAGCTGCAATTTTTGTTCTGAAGGGATAATGCCGAATCTTCCTTGATCCCTTCCCATATCAGCTGAGGAAGACCACCTCTGGATAGAAATCACCCCACTCATGACAGACAGCATCCCAGGCTTGGCAGAGAAACATGAGAGCAGGGAACTACTACAGACTGGCATATAAAGATGCAGTTACCTCTGTATTTAACATCCTGCATTCTTCTTTTCTTTCTCTTGTTTCAACTCTTGTGGTGGTAGTTCAATTAGCAGTTATGCAAGTGTGAGCGAGCCAATAACCTGTGAGCGTGGGAGGTATTTTATTCTTTCATTTGATTTTCCTTTATTCATTTAACTACTCACATAGGTTTTATCTTGGCACCAAGAGTGCTGTAAACCAGGCCATTATATCAGCGACTTGTGTAAACACAGATCTTTTTGCTATATTCATTGATGCTCTTGGTTTATACTTTGTGATCATTAACACAGTAACGCCTGTTAAATATGTGGTCTTATTTATGATTAAATTAGAACAAAATTAACATTTTGCCATCTTTTATAGTGAAGTTACTCATGGAACAGCACTTTCTAGAAAGTACATGTAATTATCCTTTTGAGTTTAATTTCTTATTTCATCCTGATATTCTGAAGATATAATGAGCTAAGTTCTAGAACCATATTTGATATGGGCTGAGTGGAAACAATCATGACAATTGCCCTGGGATTTTCCTGGTCTTTCTGGAAGCACACACTGTGAAATGCATGGGAAAATAATCATTGTTAGGAACTGATCAGCAGGGGTTTCAGAGCTTCTTATGGCAGCTTTCAGCCAGGTGCCAGAAACGCCTGTATATCACCACTGACTTTGTGGTGTTAAAAGCCTGCCAGAATGAAGAGATGAATAATTACAAATTCATTGTAAATTAAATGAAGTGCCTAGCTGGAGGAAAATGTCAAATTACCAAAAGTTACTGATAAAGAAATAGGGGATTTCATCAAGGAATCCATTTGTAGCTTGTAAATTGAGCTCTAGCAGAAAGCGGCTACTTAGATCATCCTCTAGGAGCTGCAAGGGGGACTATGCCAGCAGTTCTGCCCTGCCAGATCAGTGGGATACACCTACTATGCTCCCTGGATTACAGTGGGCAGGAGTCCAGGAGTGGTTATAGAAATGTAATAGGGTGAACAATGAATGTTATTTTAGATTAGGAAATAGCTGTTGTGAGCCAAAGACACGTCTGACTCCCTGGTAACTACTGGGCATCAAATTTGGGAAGGGTTCTTCACAGGAACTGTTGAAGTTTTCAGAGCCCCGTGTCAAATAAGAGTTATTTCTGAGCAGTTACCTAACATTTAAATTGGTTAAAATGTGTTTGGTTGTACATGAATACCAAAAACATCTGTAAAGGAGAGTAAGGTGCATTATAGAAAAGGATTAGGTTAAATCTGGCATTGCTCAGTGCAAAGACTGGGGTTGAGGATACAGTGGGGCATAAAGAATAGAGATGTGGTGCACAGACTGTGGTCTCATTAAGAATCCCTCCTGCTGGTGTGTGGCCCCTCCTCGCTTTTTTACAACAAACCTGTAATAAAATAGGGGTAGTTTTTGGATGCCATGATTTGCTCTCATTTTAAAGTGCCAATTTTGTTTAGTATTGGTTTTATTCTGAAGGAGCTTAAATGGTCATTGAGTTAAATGGAGCTGGGTTGTATTAAGTGTTGCTTTCTTTTACTAGGCAACCATCAGGTGTCGAAATCCTCAAGCAGTTTTTTTTTCTGTTGTCCCTTAAGATATGTAGAAATGATGCAACGCCATTTCACTTCTTACAAATGCCTGCCTAGCTGAACCAAGAAAGCCCAGTGTTCTTTGCAAAGCAGTGATTTTGCACCAAGAACAGGCTTTAGTATTTAGCATTTGGCTGTTAGTTACCATATTTTCCACTTAGAAGCTTCCAGACTTGGGGAAAAAAAAATGTGGTAGATGTTGTGAAGTCACTAATGCTTCTCTGTGCTGCCAGCAGATGTTGATGAGTGCACATCAAACCCCTGCTCCAACGGGGACTGTGTCAACACACCTGGTTCCTATTACTGCAAGTGCCACGCAGGTTTCCAGAGAACTCCTACCAAGCAAGCCTGCATTGGTAAGAAAACTGCTCCATGTCTGCTGCCATTGCAGATGTTCTGACTCCTTGTGGCAGACTCTGAATTCAAAAAATAGGAATGAAATTTCAGTAAATCCCAATTTTAAATTAATTGGCTCTCTTGTTCTTGTTGTCTTTTAATATTTAACCACTACTCTGGAATATCCATCCAAGGAATTTTGCAGACAGGAGTTCTTAGAAAAAAAAAATTGAATGACAGGTGCTTTTGTGTGTATGCATGCAGATGAAAGTGTGAGTAGGTTTTTAGAGGTACTCATGAGGGAATTGCAAATCATCACAAAATGTAGTATTTGCTGTACATGTCTGTAAAAATAGTATTTTTCTGTGATGCAAGGAGACTAAATTCTTAAGTTACTGCTGACTTTTTTCTAAGTAATATTTAAGTGACATACCAGTATTTTTCAAAGCAAAAATTTTCTCTAAATGCATGCTTATCTTACCATAGCTCTCCGTTTGTGTAGGATTTTGTTTGTTTGTTTGGCTTGGTTTGTTTTTTCTTCCCCTTAGATATCGATGAATGTGTTCAGAATGGTGTTCTTTGTAAAAATGGCCGGTGTGTAAATACTGAGGGAAGCTTCCAGTGCATTTGCAATGCTGGGTTTGAACTGGCTACAAATGGAAAAAATTGTGTGGGTAAGGACTCTTCTAAAGAATGAGGCAGGCATTAGCTTGGTGGTTGTAGAAATTGTACTTCATAGTACAGGTAAGGGTCATTAAGCATTACCTTGCTTTAAATACTGTGAACTTAGAGGCTCTTCATTCATATAGTTATTGTATGGAACCATATGATTTTAAAAAAATGAGGTAATTTTTGTTTTTGAAGCTGCACCTCTCCTCAAGAGTGCCAGGAATATTATTTTTCCATAAAATTTCCTAGCAGATGCTCAATAAATCAGCATTGCTGAAGAAATACCTGTTTTTCATTTTGGCTGCATGGTGTCAAGAAAAAAATCCTCCTAGGTAAACAACAAACTTAATTCTCCCATGCGATGGAAGCCTTTTATCCTCTCATGTATGAAAGGATACACCCTGTTCTTTCATACACAGCCTGCTGAAATATGCAAGCAACTGATCACAACATGAAAAACATTTGCTGTTTTTCCTGTGGACTGAAAACTCTTCAGGTGCTTTATCAGAGTTATGATTAGAAACCAATTTTCCAGTGAAGAAATATGCCACACCAGTCCTGATTGATTATTTTTATTGTGTCTTCTTCTGGAGGATGAGAAACTAAAAGCAATTTTCTTTGCAATGTTTCATAGACCACGATGAGTGTGCCACGACAAACATGTGCTTGAATGGGATGTGCATAAATGAGGATGGGAGTTTTAAATGCATCTGTAAACCAGGATTTGTTCTGGCTCCAGATGGACGTTACTGTACCGGTATGTGAAACTTGGGAGATACTGATTGTAAACAGCTTTTCCTGTCTGTTCAACCCTGCAAGAATGGCAGTTGGGTCCCATGGATTGATTCTATGCCATATAACACCTTGCAACTCACTACAGTAGATTTGTTAAGGTGCCTGGATTAGAAACAGATCCTTAATTTACTAAAAGAGCTATTTAATAGTATTGTGAAAGCCAGAACAATCAAAAAATTACCTTTTGAAAAATGTTGGAGCATTGTAATTGCATAAAAATGTTCAAACCCCTTGTAGAATGGTAAAGTGAGAAGCAGTATGGTAAATTCAAGAGGTTTGAAAGATTTTAAATTGGTGGCTCCTCCTTCCCTCACTTTCCCATGTCATTATTCTGATCATTCAGAGTGCATAGCACATGAGTCATTGCACTTGCCACACAGCATTATAAACTTTTTAAAGTGCAATCACTAAAAAACTTCTATTAAACATTTTAAGAGAACAGTCTAATTAAGCTTCAGTTTTAGCAAACTAATTGAACATACCATTACTGTTCACAGAGGAGGTAGGTTTAGGCTTGAGCCACTTCTAATAAGTCATCTAAATTATTAGTTTTCTGATTTGAATTTGAACCATTTCTATTAGTTGTGCTTTTCTTAATTACATGCTGTTATGCTTAGAAGTTGATGACCTCTTAAAAGTTCTTTGAAATTAAAATTAACCATTATGAGGATATTTTGTGTCTACTGCTCCTTAGCCACAGTTTAAAGCAAAATTAAAATATTATGGGATGGACAACGGGGAAAATTTATCGTTGATTTTGCTTGATGTAGAATATGAAATACCTCTAATCTTACAGTTCTTCTGCATATTTTGGGGGTTTTTGTTTGTTTG
>WEKY01011605.1:1209-18453 GCA_013390045.1 Picathartes gymnocephalus
CAGGATGCCCTTGGCCTTCTTGGCTCATGTTCAGCCACTGTTGGCCAGCATCCCCAGGTTCTTTTCTGCTGAGCATCTTCCCAGCCACTCTGCCCCAGACTATAGCACAGCACGGGGTTGTTGTGTTCCAAAGGCAGGACCTGACACTTCACATTGTTCAACCTCATACATTTGGCCTCAGCCCATCTATCCAGTCTTTCCAGATCCCTCTGCAGAGCCTTCCTGCCCTTCAGCAGATCAGCATTCTCACCTAGCTTGGTGTCACCTGCAAACTGACTGAGAGTGCACTAGATTCTCTTGTCCAGATCATTGATAAGTTATTAAACAGGACTGGCCCCACAACTGGGTCCTCAGGAACATCAATTTGACTGGCCACCAGCTGGATGTAGCACCATTCACCACCACTGTCTGGGCCTAGTGATTCATCCATTATTTTACCCAGTAAACTTAGTATACCTGTCCAAGCAGTGAACAGCAAATTTCTCCTGGAGAATGCTGTGGGAAACAGCGTCAAAGACTTAACTACCATTTAGGTAGACTATATCCACAGTCTTTTCCTCATCCACTAGGCAGGTCACCTGGTCCTAAAAGGAGATCAGGTTGGTTAAGCAGGACCTCCCTTCATAAACCCGTGCTGACTGAGCCTGATCCCCAGGCTGTCTTGCACATGCCATGTGATCGTACCCAAGATAATCTGTTCCGTAACCTTCCCTGGAATTGAGGTAAGACTGACAAGCCTCTAGTTCCCTGGATTCTCCTTCCAACTGTTCTTGTAAATGGGGGTTACATTGCCTAGCTTGCAGTAGTCTGGGACCTCCCTGGTTAACCAGGGCTGAGGATAAGTGAAAGAGAGTAGCTTGGTGAGCTCTTCCACCAGATCCATCAATACCCTCAGTTAGATCCCATCTGGCTCTATAAACTTGTCAATGTCTAGGCGGCACAGCAGGTCACTAACTACTTTCTCTTGGATTGCAGGGAGTCTATTCTGCTCCCCATCACTGTCTACCAGCTTGGAGACTGAGTACCCTGAGTATAACTGATCTTTTTGTTAAAGACTGAGACGAAGAAGACATTAAGTACCTCAGCCTGTTCCTCATCCTTGGTGGCAATGTTTCCATTTGCATCTGAAAAAGGATGGAGACTCTTCTTGGCTCTTTTTTATCTTATTAACATATTTGCAGGAATATTTTTTCTATCTTTTGCAATGGTGGTTGCAGATTGAATTCTGGTTGGACTTTTGTATTTCTAATTTTCTTTCTATAGAGAACATAGACTTCAACATCGCTTCTGATGTTGAAGATGCTCTCAGATGTCTTTCAATAATCTGTGAGTAACTGTTCAGCTGTCCTAACCTTTGATATGATGTTATTATTTCAGCCACAAGCCTCCCAGACATTAGTGATGTCACCCCAATGCTGCCATGTTTGCAGTATGGAGAAATGGCAAGCCTCGACTCTGCTAGGCATGTGAATCCCAGGGGTAGCAAAGATATCAGAGGCAAGGTAGCAAAGATGTGGAGTTGGTCCTTGCCTGGCACCAGCCTCATACAGGCAAGGGACATGATGGCCTGAGCTCCTCTTACAATGGGGCTTACAGGAGAGTGTCCTGTCACAGCCAGCCATGCTGCTCCTTCGCGAGTACAGAGCAGAAGCTTGGAGCACAAGTCAGTCCTTACAGCATTCTTTACCTCATGATTGTAAAAGCACTGCAGTTAATTAAGATGATTTCCTTTTACCCTAAACTGCTAAATCTCTGAGATACTGAAAGAACATAGGTATTGATGGTAAGAAGGCATTAATGCAATTTTCAAGGACAACATAGGCAGTATTACTCTCTAATCTCCTTTCTTATAGTAATATGCATTTTTGTCAAGTCTGTGTTCTGATGCTCATGATGGGAATGTAGCCTTTGGGTTTTGGTAGACATGATTAAAGATTTCATAATTTTGGAATCAGACAAAAATGGATGGTGCTTCTGTAATTTTTCTATTAAATCACCTGATAAGCTTTTTTTCCAAACAAACTCTAAATGAATCAGTGTGAAAAAATTTTGGAATAGGGTATGCTTGAAGAGATTAGTCCAAATAAACCAGGGACATGAATTAAAAAGAATTTAAGTAAATGGTGGATACTCTTACTTGGAAACAATTTTAATTCAGTTTAATTCATGTCATGTTAAAGATACCTTAAAATTTTGAAACACAATTTCCTGTGGAATTGATGTACTTTAAGAATTCACTTTAGAAATTAATTCAGGTTAACTTTTCTCAAATCTTTCCCAAAAATAAATTGCCATTCATGGTATGCAATTAAGACTGGATCAGATATGAAACCTTGTAATATTTGTTTAAGGGATATTATGTGTCATTTTTATTTTTCTTTAGAAATGTGGAAAAAAAGTTTAATGCTCTTAAACCATGACTGTGGCTTTTGAACCAAAATAAAGTGTTTGCAAATTATTACTTTAAAATCCTGTCTCCTAATCCCCATGGCAGATTCAGTATGGGAGACTTTGTAGAGTATAAGGAGAAATTGCCACATTTTTGCCTTAGCAGTAGAACAGAAATCAATTACATGAAAATTAAATTTTAGCTCCCCATGCTACATTAATTTTCAGTTTTATAACTGAACTCATCTTATTGGGATAATACTGTTGGCAGTTGTACTTAATTTAGTAATTTCAGCTTGTTTAATAGTTGAGCTTGCAGAAAAAGATCTCTTGGATGTTGTTTAGGACTGCTAGTAGCAAAACTTCTAGGAATTAGAGCAGATTGGACTTTAAAAATTTCCAACAGAAAGTGATCAAGCATCTGTCTTGTAAAGAAAAAAGAATATAATGACATTGATTCATAATAGCAAAAGAAATATTTTTACAAGACATCCAGTGGTTATTATAACATACCCTTTTTTAATCTGCAATTGTACTCTGCTGGACATATGCAGCATAAAACCATGAGCAATAGATGACAGCTTCTAAAATAGCTGTAAGAGCACAAGTTTGGAAGTTCAGACCATAAAAAAGTGAACTAGAAAAATGATAGCTACCAAGAGAGCTGAACACTTCTACCGGTGCCAATAGACCTTGCAAGTTAATTTTTTAGATTGAATTTTGATTTTAGCATATATGCATCTCAGTTTCATAACTTTAGATATTTCTACCCTGTTAAAGTATACAAAGAAATTACAGAATTGCAAGGTTTTATTAGCTTTAACAAAGAAGCAACAGTTGGTTTAATGAGACCTGTTTAGTTCTACTGTTCCCTTTTCTAGTGCAACACTAATAATAAAAACTGAAATATAAGCATCAGTATTTTATTTGCTTGAAGTAGAATAGGCAAGGCTTTTTCTCCATATAGCAGCTGCATAAGTAAGAGTTGTCTCTATCTTTTCGTGCTTTAAGACCTCATTGTGAAAAGTGAGGTGGAAATTATTGTTGCCTGGCATTGCACTTCTGACTCCACAGCTACATTTTCTGAGGCTTGTGTGCAATTAGCCAGTTCGCTATTTTATCCTAATTTTATAATAAATCACTTCACTCTTTTTCTCTCATCCATCATCAACTTATCTGCCCGCAAGTCAAAATGGTACCAATTATTAATCAAGGCTAGAGGCACCCGTTCCTGCATAGGAGCACCATGTTTCAACTGTCAGGTGGCATCCATCCCAGCCTCTCTTTGTCAGCAATAAAGAAAATGAAATTGGACTAATATGAATCTCATTTCTGCCCTGATTAAAGGCCTACATTTTCCCTAGGCATTGCCTGACCAGGTCCTGACTTGTGAGATATTCAATGTTCTTGTAATGTCATTCGGACACAGCGCGCCTGTCTCCTTAGGTCATTGTTCTTCAGATTCACTTGTTTTACATGGAATATAGGCTAGAAAATCTAGACTTCCTTTGGGGTGTTAATTAAGACGAGCATCCAAAATTAATCAGCAAATTCACTAGGGCGAAGGGGAGCTGTCTGAAGGCCTCGATATAAAATGCTCTTCTAGTACAGGGAAATGAGCCTTCGGCTATTGACAAAGAAAAAACAAGTGCACAGACGGCAATCTGACATAAAAATTCATATACGTATACAATTTTACATTCATTTTCCTTGTCAGCTTGTCACCTTCAATTATAAAGGTTGATTCGTTATTTGGCAGATCTGGAAATTGTAAACGCTTGGCCATTTGAATATCATCATATGGTCAATGTCTTCAAAACAGAATGACACAGGAACATACCAGGAAAGGAATGTTGTAAAATCCAAACTGAACTTCTCTGATGCTCACCTTGAAGGATTTTGCAGGTCTTCAGGATAACTCTGAACTTGGCTATAAGAGCACACAAGTTATAACCATCCACAGTCAAAACATTGTATTGACAAGTTGCTAGCCCCCACCCCTTCTTTACTTAGGGTAGTTTTTAATCTTTTTTTCTTTAGTTGTTTTATCACTCACTCCATTCTAATGTTATTATTGTTTAGTGTGAAGGATTTGCATAGACCTTCAGGCTACTAATGACCTTTATGTGGAAAACAGCAAATTCTGTTTTGCCCAGTGAAGAGAAGATGAAAAAAGATAAAAAATAAACACTAAGCCCATATCACGCAGATGCCTCAGAGAGAAGCTTTTTAGAAAGTTAAAAATTTTAAGGTAAGTTTGCTTTTTTCAGCAATAATTTAGAAGTGAGTTTTTGTAACTCTCAATAGGACTTTTTATTCATACCTTGAAGGAAGCCCATGGGCTCAGGTTTCAGAGGGTATGTGTTGGACCCTTTTACCAGTACTTTTTGTACTTCCCTCTTTCTTATTTACCAGCTGTCTCTGGTTTTGTGCAGCTTTTCACAAGTTTGGAATCTCTTGAGCTACCATCTTTTCAATATTACGGGATGTCACAGCCACATTGCTCAGAGTTTCAGGTATCACTATTACTCTATGAATTCCCATAGATTTATTAAGAAGAAAAAATAGGCCTTAAAATGCTACAGACCCATGCGGCAGCACACACCAAGGATCTTAACTTTCCAAATCTGTTCTGAAGAGTCTGATAGAGAAATGTTATTTGGACCAGCTATTGACTCCTGATAGACTTAAAATGCAAACAGGCAAGTTGAAGAATTCAGACAAAGTAGTTTTTGTACTGATTTTTGAACACTTCCCTAATGTTATGGCACAGAAAACACATAGTATAGGGCTTCATATAAGGCAACTTGGCACTGTGATGTTTAATTCAAGTAACTGCTGAACAAGAAATACTATATTTCCTTTCTCTGGGAATGATACTCTACACTGCATCGCATACTAATTTAAGATTCTGATTCTGCTTTTTTTTTTTTAATTAGATACCTTTATCCCTAAGTGGGTGTAATAAGTTAATCTTATATGGTTGACTTTTCAACTACTGTATTTTTGAGGTTTTTCTTACTATGGATGAAGGAAGATTACCAAGGGTACCAAACCAACCTAAGGAACTTTTTTCTTACTTGTTTTTACATAGTAACAAAAGGGAAGTACTCATTGGCCACCTATACTGTCAGAGCAGTTGTGCAAATACATAGGAGAATTGTCTTCATGCTGAGGACTGCTGGCAGTTCTATTTGTTACTTTGAAATATGATGAAGTTAGGTCAAAACCTGCAAGATTGAGTATTGTTATTTATACAGGAAAGCAGAACATTGCAGAGTACTTGCCACTCTTTTGCTTTAAATTAATGCCAGCCTTCTTAAAATCAATGATCCCATGACATGAGACCTGATACCACCTTAGGAGCTTCATGATGTCTGACAAGGTGAGACACAATCATAGTTCTGTGATCTGCTATTCCTTTTTTCCCACTAATTTTATTTTGTAACTATAAACATTACCTTTTATCTTCATCTCCTTCATCTCTGGCTCTGAGGAGAAAGGGTTATTCTGTAGGATCCAATCAGGCAATCAGAAAGTCAGTAGATATTCCAGCATGATTGTGGCCTTGGTGCACTGTTTGTACTCACTAAATATAAATGTAAAACAAACAAAAAAATATAAGTGGAAATAAATCCTTTACAGATGTACCAACAAGAATTTAAAGAATTAATTAGTAACCAGAAAATTAATCTCTTTACAAATTTTAGGTTTCCTCTAAAGGAACCAAAATTCCAATGGGAATAATTTTTTATATTATATCTACAAAGATTCTATGGTACAAAGATGGTGTTGTCCCCTATTTTCCAAAATACCCTTATCCCATCAGTGAGCAAAAGTAATCAGAACCACCAAAGATCTGAATGCTGGTAAAACTTTCAGAGAGATACTTAATTAAGCAATAATTAATGCATAGTAAATTAAATTTTTTAGTAACTCAAGGCATTTCCCTAGCTATTTTTCCCTTACCTTTTTTTCATGACTTCACAGGATAATTTTGTAACATTTTCACATAACCAAATTCCCAAAGCTGCTACAGAAGAGCTCTGTTCTGCAAGGACTGGAGTTACTTGTAGCCTCCCTGCAGTCGGGTGCCCAAAAGCAAATGCCAGGCTAGCAAGGGATACCTGCCATCTACACACTGTAGTGGTGGGTGGGCTGTAATCACAGAGGATAGACATTATTCTTTCATTACTTGCCTTTATATTTAAAAATTTTAATACTGTGAGGCTGACACATTTATCATTCAGACTTCCTGCTAAAGACAAGTGAAGCCAGACAATATTTGCATCTCTCAGGGTCTGTTTACTGTGTATAATTTACTCAGGAACAGGGTATTAGCTTTCTTCTTGCTTTAATAGCAACTGATTGCTGGATTATTAAATTAATATTAATCAATAGGAATTGATTTTATGCACTACTTAAAGTGTTGTTAACATCAGAGTTTATCTGTACCCTTCGGAGTTGCAATGTCAAAACTTGAAGTGAATGAAGTTTCATTCCCGTTGTATCAGGGTCTTCTCCTAAATGAGGGAAACTCCATATATCCTTCTGCACTAGGAAGACTTTGATGCTGCAGGGAGCCTTGCCAGTTCACCCTGTAGACTCACGAGTGGAGGTCAGAAGAAAAAGGGCATTTTGCACTTGAAAACTTAAGTTTTAGGACTATCTCTTCATATGTCTGTTGGGAACACCTGATCAGTGACAATGGCAAAACCTTCCACATGTTCGGAATCCAGGTGTGCACTGAACAGAAGTAGTTTGGGGGCACACAAACATTCGTGAAGTATCAGGAGGATGGCAGTACCCTTCATATGTCAGGTGTTCCTCTGGTGGACACCTGCTCTATAGCACACAGGGACAACGTAGCATCTTGGCTAATGAGAAAGAGAGCACTGAATGTTTTGTGCTGCCTCCCTGCAGCCCAAAGGCAGGGAGCTGTGCATCGTAGCACAGGTGAGTCACCAATGCCAAACCATGCACTGACGTATTTCCAGGATTGTCTCCAAACTCTTGCTGTAAGACAGACAATAAAATATGGGCCTTTCTCAGCTGAAGGTATTCAGCAGAACAGTTGCCTCAGAGCTGTTTTGGCTGAAGAACTGTACTCTCATTACTTTAGAAGGCATTCAGCAAATGGGAAGTTTTGGTCTCGTCTGCTCTGGGATCAATTGTGGGGTGATGGCCACCAGCCCACTCTATCACCACTCTCCTCAGCAGGATGGGGCAGGGGGAAATAAAATGAAAAGCACTTCTGGGTCAGATAAAGGCAGTTTAATAAAGCAAAAGCAAAGGCTGCACACAGAATGAAAGGAAAAGCTTTTATTCTTTGCTTCCCATCAGCAGGTGATTCCAGTCCACTTCCCACCAAGTGGGGCTTCGACATGCATAGCATTTACTCTGGAAGACAAATGTAACAAAAATTGCCCACTCCCAACTCCCCTTACTCTTCCCACCCCCTCTTAGCTTCTACTGCTGAGCAGACATCCTATGGAATGAACTCTCCCGGTGGTCACTTTGGGTCTGCAGTCCGGGCTGTGTCCCTTCCCAAGACTTTGTCCGCCCTGGTCTGCTGGTGAGGGAGCAATGCTGGAGACCGCCCTGATGTTGTGGAGCACCGCTCAAGAGCAGACAAAACATAGGTGTGCTACCAACACCTTTTTAGCTACCAATATAAAGCTCAGCAGTCTGAGAGCTCCTGTGGGGAAAATTAACTCCATCTCAGCCAGGTCCAATACATCCTGTGAATTTTTGGGTGGAATCTTGGCTGAAATAATAGGTTGAGCTCTAGATTAGGTTGATACCCTGTTGTGATTATCACTAAGAGGCTTAACTTTGCTTTGGCTCCAGTTCAGTTTGTATGCTTCCCATTAGCTTTCTGCACAAGCAAGAAGGAGTCATGGAAGGAGGGTGGGTAGAGGGTGGGTGGCAGTAGATCCACAGTGCACCTTGCCTTCCCGAGCATAGCTTTGGGACAGGACTGTGGTAGTAGACCCTGGTTCCACAATTAAAATGCATCTGTGAGAGAAGTGATAGGAAAAGTTTTCACTCACACAGCTACAAGAAACTTTGGGTTCCTGTGTGGAATTTGCCAGTCCTTTCCAATGACAGACCTTGAGATATAGTTGAGATATACAGAGCACTAATTTGAATATATATATATATCTATCAAATCCTCTTCATCCTTCGAAAGAAAATAAATTTATAAACCCAGGTATTTTTCAGCACTAATTTTAAACGCAATTTATTTAATTTTAAAACTGAGGCTTGGTCCAATTTCCTGAAAACACCATGGACTTTGTTTGGACTTTGGTTCAAACCCTGATTTTCTTCCCTTTGTTCTGTTTTCAGCATATGAAAATTGTCTGGCATCAAGTGAATGAGTAACTGAGAACCTGTGGAATAGCATGCAGAGCAGTTAGATAAAATACCTGCCAATCCCACTTTGTATTTAAAATATATGCGGAATGATACGGTTTTATTTAGGTAATACTTCTATCACAGTGAGACTTGGCTTCTAAATTTTACTTTTAAATAATTAATATTAAGTAAACAGAAGATGACTGCATGAAGGAGCACAGCTCTGATTTACCCACGCTTTATTTTAGTTGTTTTCATCACACAAACTAGTTGCCCATACTCAGTTATACGTGTGAGATCTTGGGATTATGGAAACATCAAAATATGTCAGATCCTCCCAACACTTGGAAAATTTTAAAGCCATAACCTTGACATTTAAAATATCATAGAGGGTTGTGATATTGGAAAGGAATCAACAAAGAACAAATAATCATACAGAAAAAAAAATCAAACTAAAACAAAAAACCTAATCAAAACACCAAAATCCTGTAGATGCTCAACTACAGTTAAAACACAGTTAGTACCAGTCCTCATGTAGTTAGAAAACTTCTCTCTGTTATAAGGAACAGTTGCATATCCTGGCTTGAATTGCTTGAAAGAAATCTCTAAAAAAAGAGCAGAGAACAGAATAATATAATTTGCCTAAGGTTTTGGAGGAGGTGCAGTTCAAGCACTGACAGGAGTCTGTGGATAAATCTTCAACATGGGAGTAAAGACAGCCAAGATAACTGCTGGTGAAGTTGCTCAGGTCTACAAGCAGGATATCTAAGTTTGAGGAGCACCAGTCCTGAGCTAATAATCACTGATGATTTATGAACTCTTTCACAGGGTTTATCAGCTTGTCACAGGGCTATGATAACTCACAGAGACTGTCTCCAGAATGACACTGTACAGAGGGTTTGTGGTTTTCTGCTGCATGGACTGAGCAAAGGTCCTCACTGCTCCTCACTGGGAAATCTCTCTTGAGATGCCTCTGTAAAGTGGCAGAATATTGCTGACCTCTGTAGTTTACTTTTACATACCCAAGACATAATCCCTGGTAAGTTTAGCATGCCTGCAGACTTCAATCTACATTATGATATATTTTCTTTAATTAATGTTTCTTAAGGAGATGAACTGAAAGTGCTGGGCTAACTGAAGTGTCTGCAGCATGCTGCCAGGAGGGTTTTCAGTCTGACTCCTCACTCTGGAATAGGGGGAGATTTCTCTAAAGAAAGGTAGTGGCTGTTGAGGAGGTTACTCAGGGGTCAGAAAGTCACTTAAATTCCGCGAATTTCTATGCCCTGTGTTCGTCTAGGTAGAAGGAACTTCTAGACTGTGTCACACTCACATTTTGGTTCATAGTCCCTCAGTTTCCTTATGTTACTGTGCTCTGTTTTGTTGCACAGTGTAGTTTGGTTCCTGCAAACTAGATGCTCTCAATGTGGATTTCAAAGAAAAGTAAGTGAGGTTCCTCACTTCAGAGGTGCACCTGGTGTGGTACATTCCCTAATGCAGCTGTATTGAGCTGGTGACTTTGAGCCCTGTGTACAATGAAGACGTTCAGACCAGGAGATCATACTAAACCTGGACTGAAGTGAAAAGTTCCAACCACAGGATGTAGGGCTTCAGCACTGGCTGCTTTGATCTACTTATTTACTCTTACTGAATTATTTGTTAATGTAGACACAGCCTTAATCCTCCTTTTCTAATCACATATGAAGTTCACCGCACACTGAAATGCAGATGAAAGTGCTTCCTTATGTAATGTTATTAAGCCTGGTTCCACTGTAATCAGTAAGGTTTCAACCTTGCATTGCAGGGTGCTGAGATTTTCCCTCAGCAAGATGTTATTTAAAAAACAAAAACCCCAAGTGTTTGAAAAATCTAGAAGTCCATGCAATTTCAGAGACACCTCCTGAAAAATAAAGATGGAAACTTCTTTTTTTTGTGGAGAAAGAATTGACCTCTTTTAATGAGTTCATTATTATCTGAAGCCATTTTTCAAATTTAAGCTCATGGAAAGTCTCTGTAGTATAGCTGACAAATCCAACATTGCTTTTGGATATTTCCATACAGGCTTTTAAATTAACACCACATACTGCCTTTTCCTGAACAAGAGAGAATTTCATATTTCCTATTGGTTTTTGAAAATACGCTTATTATTCAGTGAATTGTGAAATAAAGAGGTATTTAGGAGAACAACAATCCATCCATACTCCTGGAGAGCAGCTCACATTAAATATCACCATAGCCACCTTTCCAGAAATGCCTGGGAAAGGGGTGAGAAAATGCCAGTTTATTGATATCTTGTTTCACATAAGTGTTTCATACCTTTTGGGACTGATTACTTAGGAAGGGCCCTTGTCTCACAGCACAAAGAACTTTGATCCAAATTTTCCAAAACAAAAGATATTATGAATGGCAAAAAGAGATTATTTTAGATCACCCCATCTATTTTTCAGATAGGGTCAGATCAAAGCACTCGTATGTTCTTCAATTAATGGGATCTATCTTGTAAATCATTTGGTGATCCAAATAAACATGACAGTGGTAAAACAACATCAGTATCTAAGAACTTAGTTGTAGCCAGGATTCCACTACACATGTGAATATTTCAGTTCCCTGTAATGCTAAAAGTTACATTTATTAGCTACCAGGTGAAACTGGTAAAAATAGAAATTACTACCTCAGGAAAGTATTCTATTTTTTTAGATAGAATTTCCTTTTTTGCTTTTGTCAACATAGAAATTTTGTGTCAGGATAAACAGAGCATATTACAGACTGTCCCTAAACTTATGAATTGTTTCCTTAGTGACAGATGGGAAAAGCAAAGCTGAAGTAAATGTGCATTTCTGTTAAGCAACAAAACCAGAAAAAAAATTTAATTAGTTACTTCCTTAAATATTCTACTATATGAAGAAAATTCCTTAAATATTCTACTATATGAATAAAAGAGTAGAACTCTGAAACTTTCTTTTCCTTTAATGCAGAGAAAAGTAGTCTTCCTGTAACCCTGCCCAATTTCAAATATTTTTTCTTTTCCAATCTGAACAATATCTGGAAAATGTTCAGTTGTACAAATTAACACCATCAAGTTTTTTTTTAAACCAAGGTTTAATTTTAATGATAATATTTCACCTATAAAAAGTGAGGATAACAAGTTTGTATTCATACAAAAGTGTTAATTAATGAAAGACAAACCTTTGCCAGTTATTGACACATTCCTCTGTTTTACAGTTATGTGGAACATTCTAATGAAGTCATAGTTTATTACTAATGATCCAGCTTTGTTTAAAAAAAAAAACTGTGAGGGGGAGGGGGGCTTGAAATAATTTATTTGCTTTGGTGTATTTTTTATCACAGCAGGTAAGAATGCTGCATTTTGACTGCCACATTGTATGCAGGATGAGGGGGTATGACCTCAGCAGCAGCAACGGAGAACTTGCTCTTTCACACTTCAGCACACACTGCTGTGAACCAGCACTTTGGTCATATTATCCGCCGCACCGCAAAGCTGTCCGCTAATTATCTCTGAATACGAATTTTATTGAACCTTAATTTTCAGTAATGGGGCCTGAAAGTTTGAGAAGAAAGACAAAAGAAGAGTCCCTTTGTTTTTCTCTCACAATAACCTTCCAGTGCTGAAGCTATGGCAGAACTCATTAAACTTGAACAATGAGTTGAAATATGATCGTGTTATTTTTGTCCCTGCCCCCAAACCAGGCTGGTCCTGTCTGCCAGCCTGTCCATCTGCCTAACAATATGGGAAGAGACATCGATTTTGTAGTGGACACTGCTAAAACACATTCCAAACTCCTACTGAATCACTGGGAACATGAATCTGAGCAGAAATTTGATTCTTCTGTACATGTTTGGCAAGATCTCATGGCAAGTTTAGCAGTAATTCTGCAGAGAGGAGATTTGAAAACCCTGATAAAGCCAGGTTAGACAATTTGTGTTTTAGGTGCCCTGCGGAAACAGATTCACACTAGCTAGAAATAGTGTTATTCATCCAAACTATGAGTTAAAAGAAAGTAACACTAAAGCAAAAATAGTGGGTGCAGCTAATGTGTGAAAGGACTGTAGGGTTCTGCTCAGCTGAGAGATAGTAGAAATTTTTGTAGAGTCTTCAAAATTCGGCCATCACGAGGCATCTTCCATGAAGCAATGGAGCTCTTAAAATTTAATGCCTTTGAATTTAGGGTTTTTGCTCTAGTTTTTCAGTCTACTGAACATAGGGCTGAGCAGTTGTGCTGTAGTTCATATAGTCACATACCTCAGGATATACACGGATGAAGTTAAAATCACAGTATTATTCAAAATGTAAATAACCCATTTTATTGAAATGGAGTTATTTGTTTTCATGTAAAAAAATGTACTTTCTTCCAGGATTGTCTTATTAAGTCATTGTAATGGCCATTTGGATTGCTCCTAAATACTTCTCTCCCTCCTGAATAGTGCTTATTGTCTATGAGAACCACCAATGCACTTTTGGAAGATATCTTCCTCTCAAGCCTGTAAGTATCTCCTTTGTCCAAAATACTGCTTCAGATGTATTTCATACAGTTCTGAGGGTGTTATATTTGTGGACACTTTACATAAAAAATGAGCAATCAACACCTGTTCTATGCAAGAAAACCTTACTGCTGTCCACTCTAAGATTCTCTTGTGTACCTGAAAAGTAGCCCATAGTCTAATTTTTCATTTTCTCCTAATTTTTGTATAACATGCCACAGCCAAATGGAATATTAGAAGTTATATGAATATTTTCCTTTTATATTCAGCCTAAATTTTCTTTCTGCTAGATTCTATTCAATTATTCCTAAGTTAAGGTCATCAATATAAACCCAGCTTGTATGAACAAACAGATTAAAGAATAAATTTCTAAACAAAATAATATAAAGGCAGACCCCTTCCCCATCTCTGTGCCCTCACAGAGAATTGGCACACATGTAGAGGCACATAAACTCATGTCTAGCTAGGATTGGGAGGCTGCTGAAAAAATTGCAGTTTTTCAGAGGGGAGAAAAAGGAGATTGTTTCAGAGGGATTATAAATACTTATATATTTATACTTTTATATGTCTAGGTGCAGAAATTCATATCCACATGCATGCACATACACATATGCACTTATATGAAGACTCCAAAGCACAAACTCATTTCATTTTGACTTAACCTATTGCATGAATTTTAACATTCCATATCAAAACAAATAATCTATTCTGTTAACAGTATTGCTCTTTTTATTATCCTGAGTATTTAAAGGCTGAAATGATTAGTAGCTCTACACTAACTCAATCTATAAAACTGAACATCTGGTTAACACAATGTGACTGTAAAGATTTTGATTTTCGATGTATGAAAAGATGCTCATTCTGCAAGCATTGTGTACTAGAACAGTCTGCATTTGATTGTAAAATAAAAATAAAATCAGAAAAGGAAAAATATTTATTAACAGGAAGTAATTGAGTGCCCTTCAATGATGATAGAATTTTCACAGGCTTTTTACATCATATAAAAACTCTGAATCTTCTGTCATTCTCACATTTGTCAGTCAGTAGTAATTACATTGAGATCAGCAGAGAGACCAGTATTGGAACGGGCATAAGAAGATAAACACTGAGAATATAAATCTTCTACATATAACATTTGGTTAAACTTTCCAGCTGCTCTTGTGGAATTTTGAAGATTTTTAATGATCTTGCATTTTATTTCACTAATCCAAAAAATCTATCCTTGGTCTTTTAAATGAATGCCAATTTCATTCAGGTAGTTGTTCTTCCCCTATTAATTTTATCTTTCTTTTAATTTTGACACAGTGTGTCAGCCATATGGAAAAATGTCAGTCTGATATTTGAGAAAGAGTGAACTAAAAAATAACCTTGATCTGTGATAAATGTGCACTGAAGAAAAGAATGCAAATAGCACAAATCATATCTATCATGTCTCCTTTAAGAGGTTTTATTCATGCTTCATTTTTCAGAAGAATTAAAGAATTAAAGTAAAGAGCGTGGAGTGTGGGCACACCTGCACCTGTGCTCTTAGCACTGGGTGTGTGACCCTGTTTGCCTGCCTGGTGTGACACCTGCCAGGAACGGTGCCCTGACAGCTTACACCAGCAGCCTTTACAGGAACTGGTTCTGGTCTTCCACTGGGAATCCCTGGATGCCTCTGGAAGAGAGTGAGACAGCAGAGGAAGGTACTGTATATTCAAATAGATGTATAGTGGATACCATATGTTCCTTTCCAACAACCACTACATTGCTGCATTAAAGCTTAAATTCCAAGCATTCAAGGATGTAAATATATTAAATAATGCATCTTTAAAGCATTCTTTATAAGGGACATCCATGTGCTTTTAATCAGTTTCATGCTGAGTGAAAGAAAATTGTAAACTATGCATTAAAAGAAGGTTTGGCGAAAGTTGTTTTTCCTCTATCTTTTGCATTCTAATTTAATGCTTCCCCTTGCTTTCAGTGATAATATAAGTAATCTTCTAGCAACATTCATGAGGAAAGTTTGATGTGGATTTACACTAGTGGAGCTACATTACAATGGGTAGATTTAAGGTATTATAAAATGAGTTTTTGGATTTGTTACAGAGGTATGAAACCCCTAAGACACAGACAGATAGGACTTCCAACATATGGCAACCACTCTTATTATAAAACAAAACAGTGTTAAGTCAAAGTACCTGATTACAATTCACTAGTGCTATGTAGCTCTGATAGCAGGCTTATATTTAATGCCATAGAAACAATATAATTTATTTTTCTGTCTTCCCTTATCCCTTCGTTATTGGGTTTGTAGGCTTTGAAACCTTAAGCAAAAGGACAAAATATAAATTATAGAAAACATCAAAGTATAGTGAAATCAAATGACATTCCTTACGATCCTTACAGAGATATCTAACACATTTCTTACGTGCAGTTTGGTTGAACTGCTATGGTTGCAGAGCTTTAGTGGTTATAATTAGTAATCTTTTGGGAGCTATGGTAGCACACTTATAATGTCAAAAATATTTAATTGAATGCAATAGTTAACTTGGCAGTGTAAAAATTCATTTGATAATGAGTTAATTTGGCCATGATTTTAACCTGTTATCAAAGGGATCATTAGGAGAAAAACATAGCTATATAATTTTACTACATGCTACTTCTTCAGTTAAGTCTGTTTATACATTTCTCTTAAGTTGCCTACTTTGGACATAGATTCTGGAGGTAGAGCATCTAACAGAGCACCTGCTCACATCTACACATTCAGTACTACATACAATTTTTTGTATTTATCGTCTTAAACATTTTATCATCTAAAGCATGTAAATTGAGAAATATGTGACTGTGATGACATGTCAAAAGAAAAATCACTAAGCCCCGTAGCCTAAAAAACAAAATTCTGTTTGGGAAATGAATTGACTGACAAGCAGTTCCTAAAAAATAAGTGCACATTAGATTCAGATGCATACTGGAGTATCAAATTTATCACCAGTCAAATTTAAAACCATGTTTTCTTGTCTTGGTCTATGGTTCCCATGCACTGCTGTCTTATTAACAAGACTTTAATTCTCGTACTGACACACAAAAGTGTTGTACTCTAATGAACTGTCTGCTCCTTGCTGAAATCTGGTGGTAATGTAGGATGTTAGTTACAATAATGATAATCTTTAGTATTTTTAGCCTGTCAGAACCCGCACAGCCAACAACAACCAGTCTTTTACTAAAACTCTACCTCATCAAACTAACTTAATTAGCAATTCAACTCCTTATTTTTGTTTTGGATTCCCCTCTGGCTACTAATTAAAGCTTAATCGAAACTGCTGAACTGAGGTTGTAAAGAATTCATTAATATTAAAATTAGCCCCAACAATTTTTTTGGGCTGGTGCAATTTGTATTTGTTACTGTCAGGGTTTGAAATTCAGTTGAATTGTTAAGAAAGCTGTACCAGAAATTTGCTGTATATTCATATTATAAGCAGAACAAATAGGATGAATTCTAATAGTTGAACAAGTAATTCATGTTTTGACCATGCACAGTTCACATTACTTGTGCCACTGTTTAATACCAACAGACAAAATATATTTTCAGATCATTTTTCCAAAGTCATCCACATTTCTTTATCCTCCTAAGTGCTTTCATATTTTGGATAAAAGGGAATAAAAGGCTCTGAAAAAAAAAAGAAAATATTGATTTTATGTATTATCTTGACAAGATTAATATGTTTGAAAAATGAACAGATTTACCACTTCACTTTGATTTTTCCACTTTTCTTAACATCAAAGATTACTCCAGCTGCAGTAATGGCCATTCTGAAAACTAAGATCAACTGAACTAAGCTTCTGTAAAGAACGTGTTTCTGCTCGTAACATATATCTCATTTTTTTATCTCTATATTATTTTTTAGAGGGCTGTAGCACTTTATTTTTTAAATTACAATCTCTGCTCTATAAATTATTTAAATATATTCTTTTCTGAATTCAATTTATTCTTTATAATTAGTTTAAATGTATTTTTAA
>WEKY01011606.1:2607-77963 GCA_013390045.1 Picathartes gymnocephalus
AAAAAAAAAAAAAAAAAAAAGCCAGATGTTTCATTACATTTTTATGGAGCAGAGAATTTTTCTGATTAAAGTTCAATTTTTAAGGGCTGTATTGGCTAAACCAGTATTTTGAAGTGTAAATGCTGATACACAAGCTAAAGACAGAAAGGAGAGAAGTTGCACAGATCTTTGGACAAAGTTCTTCTCTAAGAAGGCTTTTGTGGTCCTGCTGATCAGGAAAAACGGGGTTTCATGAGAAAAAAAAACCAGACATTGTGAAAAACTGTAGAGGACTTTCAGAATACATCTATGAATCGTAGAGGGAGAAGGTGTTAATAACCGAAGAGGTTATTTACTCAGCGTATCGTATTACAGTGAACACAAAGCAGTCAGTCAGTGCTTGTGATAGAATCTGTGCAATAGCCCTCATTTTAACAAATAAATTGCACATCTTATAAGTGAGGCCATCAGGATTTTAAGCACTTCAGGCATTGTAGGCTCAGGAGGATGAAAGTAAAGACTTGGCACTCTGAAGCTAACACATGCAGAATGTGATTAGTCTTTCCTGTATCATTTACTAAACCTGCTAATTAATCTGGAGGGCCTCACACAAGCATCAAATACACAGACTAACTGATATGGAAAGGAGTCCATTTACTTCTCTATTATACCTAAACAGGTGCAGAAATAAAAAGTGAACAAAAAAAATCCACTTCTCATTAGCTCAGACATTCTTTTCCAATCCTGAATGTTAAATCTCAATAAGTCTTGACACTTCAGAGATCCAGCATGTGGAAATGGACTCAGGTCTGAAGGAAATTCCGGTATATAAAAAAATTTCCCTTGTCTATAATGACTCACCTTGTGACCCAAAAAATTCCACCGTGAGCTCAAAAAGGCATGTCAAGCCAAAAGCACTGGCAAGATAAAGACGTCTTCTTTTAGGCAGCAGCCTGCACTTAACTTCCAAAACCATCTTTCAGGCCGAAGACTTCACTAATGACCATCTCATCAATAATATCTGAACAGATAAAATATAGTCCCCACTTCCTGCTCAAAGAACAATATTACTACAGTAATCTGACAGAGCTTGATGTATGGGATCCCTTCAAGGAAGACTTGACTCTCTTCCTCTGTACACAGATTTTATCAACAATTTATAAATACAAATAAGAGAGTCAGATCTATTTAAGAATGTAAGGAAACATAATTGACATTAGTTTAAACAGTGATTTGTTATATACAGGCTGGTAGCACTTTACCTATTGTCTTCAGGACAAAAGAGCCTGTAGATGGATTGAAGGGATCCATCCAAGAATATAAAGGAGCATAGAAAGGCATTGTTGCATCAACTATTCAAGAGTTCAGAAGTGACCAAGTACTCTGCAGCCCTATACACTTTATATTTACTTTCTAGCCTATGACTATATGATCCTATTCTCCACTGAATGACACATCTCATGTGAACTTCACTGAAAGGAGGATCAGACAGGAACCAGAACTGTCTGCCCAGTTCAAGAAACTGGAACAGTCTGCCCAGGAAAGTGGTGGAATCACCACCAACCCTACAAGTGTTCAGAAAATGTCTGAATGTGGCACTCGGGGACGTGGTTTAGTGGTAGGTTAGGTTAACAGCTGGACTCAGAGGATTAACAATTCTGTGATTTATGCTGTGCTCGTACTTCACCTTCTAGAGAGCATGAAGAGAATGATTCTTTTACTGGCAAGACTCGTGGAGATTTCCCATCCCCTCTTCACGTCATGGTTCACACTTAGCCCACAACAGCAAAGTCTGAGCTTCCCAATTTCCTGAATTCTGGCAGCTTTCTTCTTCCACTTCTCATTACCTTTGCTCAGCATGAGATTTTTGAGAACATCAGCAAGGAGCTCTGCTTTGCCTCTAGCTATTAACACGCAGTTCTACTACAGCTTGTAAGTAATGAGAAACCACTGCAGGGAATTACAAAACAATTCCTTCAGTTGGGTTTCCAGCTACAATAGCTGCGGTGTTTCCAGCCAACAATCCATCCAGCACTATTCTACATAGCTAGATGCCTAAATAAGACTAAGAAAGAGAGCATATGCTTGTCCTATTACACTCCCAAGCTCCAATTAGTTGATGCTGAGAGGATTTCTTTAATCTGATTTTATATACTTTAAACCCATCACTTCATCTTTCTTCCATGTACCTTTCCCAGTCTCCCACTGAGTCCACAGAAACTTCTCAAGCGCACAGTGGCAACACGGTATTAAGGGAAATACCACCTTCCTCCACTCTGAGCCTGGCTGAAGACAGCCCCAAGCTTTAACAGCAGGTGCTCACAATCAAAGAGCATTCCCCATCACATAACCTGTCCCTGCCAGGCAGAAAGAACACTTCCCACTGACAAAGTCAAACCCTGGCAATTCTACCTGCCAGGGGTGGATTCCCACTCCCAGCAGAATCTGCGGAGAATCCACCTCTCAAGCTGTGCTCTTCTGAAGCTTCTGAAAAAGCTGTGTCACAGAAATTACAAAAGACTCCTGATAATATGGACCTCTCACCAAATACCAACGTTTTATTCTAGAAGTCATAAGAAGTTAGGGAGGCACAAGACCAGAGTTTTGTCTTCTGACATCACAGACTACCCTTCCTCTGAAACTGCTAAATATTTTGCTGAAATTAAGAAGATTTAAAGCAGATCCTTGGCATAAGAGGTTATGGCCCACCCTGTTAACACTTAGGAAAGTAATATGCCATTTTAAAACAAGAACCAATTCTTTAAAGTGCCAGACACAATTAAATATAAATGCCATGGCTTGTATAAGCTATAAAGCACTGAGAAAGTACCAGTGTTCAAACTGTTTCATTTGCTGAAGGAAGCAAACTCAGCAGTAAGAAGTGAACCAATTACATTGCCTAGAATTAGAGATGAATAATTTTATGACAACTACTACTGGCACCAAGATATAAATTTCATTGCCTGCAGAGACTGAGTTCAAGAGGACTAACTCATGAAATGAAAGACAAGATTAAATTGGCAACAAATGTGCTGTACAGAGGAAATTTTTGTATTTTAAGTAGGTAACATTTAGAAACCCCTTTTTTTCCCCCACAAGAATCTGTTCCATATTCCAAGAAAGCCACTGGACTAGTGTGGCTGGATTGGTTTTAAAACAGTAGTGAGGGCATGGTAATTTAATTTTACTTCAGTGCTATTTTAACACTATTTAGTCACTTCTGGTCTATCACATCTAAAAATACATTTTTATTTGCAAATACACTACATAACTGGCAGAGAGTATTTACACACACACTTCGTGATAGTCTAAGGCATAATTCCTGAAAATGAAACAGGAACATATTTTGATATGTTCATAGCCAGTGCAGATATAAACAGTGCCTCCTGATCCATCACAGAAAACCTTCCCACAGACCCCCTGCAGCCAAGGCTTTTACTTGTTTAAAAACAGAAAAAAGAAAACAAGCAGCACCAAGCTTGGATAGAACTGAATTCTCCTGCTAATACTAATTTTGACAGACAGACAAGTAAATGGAAAAAGGCATAACTGCAGTACGGTTTATAGGTGTTGCCCTGATCTCCTTGAGGCTATTCGTAGCCTGTTTATACAACCTGTGCAAATAAGGGTTCTACAATCAGGCTTAAAGCACTTCCCTGTAATTTTGCTGAAGCAGTGCTCAGAGACACAGCTGCAAACAAAAGCACTCATTGAAAGCAAAAAAGGAAGGAATCACCAACTAAATAAATGCAATGCAGGTTAACTATCAAATTTCAGTAGCATTAGCTTAAACGTACCATAATTAAATGCAATTAATTCTACTTTAGAAATTGCCCTGGTAGCAGGAAAGAATACTTTTGAATTTTACTTGCAGCAAATTATGCACTGTGCCATTTACATTTTGAAAGGATTTTTACATGGTCAGAATTTAAAACACAACAAAACATTCTGTGCTGCGACTTTCAGAGGCACAAAACAGCCTGGAAAAAAGGAACTGCAAGCAACATTGTACTTAACATCACATTCAGCAGGAACTTATCATCAGGGTGCTGGACAGTACAAATATGAACTGACTCATGTATCTAATAACTAGAACAGATAATACAGTAGCTATATCAGCCATAGTAGTCAAAATGTATCTATTCCTGAATGAAATTAGAGCTTTCTAGCTCTAATATCTATCCTGGCACATCAGAAAAAAATATTTAAATACAAAGATAAATACACTATTTAAATACAAAAACATTGCTCCTGTTAAGAGCTTTTGCATAAAAAAGAACCCCCACAGTGCGGGATCACTTAAAATATTAGATGATAGCCTAGGTTGCTCCAGCTTTGTATTTAAGACACAAATCACAAATCACGTCTACCAGTAGCACATTACCATTCAAGTTTTCTTTACATAATTTTTTTTTTCATTTTTGTATCAAAGAAAAATAATTTTCTGTCCCTCTTAAGCCACTGTTTTCATGTTTTTTCACCAAGCTTCACTGTAGGTTTTTTGAACCACTGAGGCCTCACCCTTGAAGGGGTGCACCACCTCTCACAAATCAGGCTGTATTTAAAAAAAAAATCCTTCAGAAATCAAAACAGCCTTTTTGGAAACTTTGCAAGAGACTATCCAAGACACTTGCAAAAACAAAATCCAGAATAACATTTAAATCATTTGAACATCACAAAACTATCTTTTATACTACAGATTGACTGACACTTCGTGGAATTTATCTTCTATTGATTTTGTCTGAAAAATTATTTTTGAAAATAGCCCTGCAGGAAAGCAAACATTAGAACTGTAACTACACAGCATGACAAGTGTTTCCTACAATGAAGATATCTCAAATAAATCAAAGCAAACCACCATCAGCTTGATTGAAATATCCTTTTTCTAAAATCAAGGATACAGCAAGAAGGAATGGATGTGGTTACAGCAAGAAGGAATGGATGTGGTTAAGGATAACTACGTGGGCAGCACCAAGGCACAGTTTAGACAACCTTCTTCTCCCACCTAGTGGTAAGAAGCAAAAAGAACAAGGTCTTTGGGAGTGCAAACTTAAGATGTTTTCAAACACCAGCTCTAAAGAAATTCACTGACATCATAAGGAGGACTGAGTCATGTAAAACTCTAGTTCTCATGTTTAGGTTCACAATAAACATGCTGTCTCTAACACGCAGATGAGAGCTTGTTTTTAACTCCTGTCATCCAAAAAAAGGAGACAGTTTAGAAAAGACAGCTCACAACTGGTCCCCAGTACTCACAGTTCAAACACTTAAAGCTCAGAAACACACAAGTGAACCAACTGATGGCAGCATGGAGTAGCACAGGCCTTGAATAAAGTCTATACGATCATTTCCATTTTCAGCAGCATCTAGCATTGCATTTTGTACTGCAAAGACAATAGTTTCACTTTCAAATACTTATTTAGGGAAAGTAATCTATTTCCCTCCAAGTTCATCATTTACATCCAAAGTCAAACCTGAAGCAGTCAGTTTGAAGTAGGAATACACATGAGATGAATAAAAAATTTTATTTACTGTCCTTTATACATGGAAACAACCTTTGTGAGAAAACCAGTACACTCATTTTGAACCTTTGCACACACTTTTTTGACAAACTTTCTAAAATAAAGTCTAACTGTTTAGTGAAATGCCGTTTTGGTTTAGACTGAAATTTTCAAAGCAGCTTTGAGATGTCCATGTCAAGATGACACTTTAATTGACAGTTATTGGATTATTCAGTATTTCAGATTGATGTCAATTTTTAGAAAACAGTACATGGATTGAAGGTAGAAAAGAAGCCAAACAACTGAGTGTACAATACTTAAAATTTTCAACAGATGGCACTTTACAGCAAGAAACCTACATTGTCTAATTGAAAGAGAGCAAAAGCAATTGGATGGCTGAGTGCACGGACATGCCAAAGTGTGCCACACAAAAAGCCTAATATCCTCAAATTTGAGAGCACAGTTCTATAAAACTGGAAGTACAAAAAAGGGAATCTAAAGCTAAACAAAAACTCTGAACTAACACTCTGTCTCAGATATTAACCACACTGAGATGTTCTTCACAAAGGCGGGATATTCCCACCTTCTTTGCTTCTCAGGCAGAACTTAGAGCTAGAGCTAAACTTAAAGAGAGCAAGGAAAATAGAACCATCAGAATGTGTTTATTACTGCAAACAAGCAAGGATCTGGTTCCTGGGCAGACTTCCCATGTCCTAAATTAATTTATGTAAGATTAAATCAGCAGCCACAATCAAGCAGCAACTGCTATGCCAGACAAAAAAAAGGAATATGTCATTTGTAAATCTTGTGAGGGTTTACAGATTAGATGTTACCATCTAAGAATATTCACTATTGTTACAATTACTCATGTCCATACGTAGAAAACGTAGACACATACACCTAGAGTGTTTCCAGCTCTCAGTGCCATGCAAAAACAATTCTCAGACATCCGAGATGAATCCTTGAAGTGATGTGACAAGGCTTAGAACAAACCCGCTTTTGCCTGCATGCTACTATACCAAAAGATATTACCAAGCATGATTTGTCCCAGAAACTCTACCTGAAATACATAAAACCTCCTGCAAAACTAGTCTCTGCACCTAAACACCACTAGAAACTCCACACAGAGGTCTGTGAGACAGGATAAGTTCCCCCTTCAGCATTAAGCAAGGGAAAACTTCAGGTACAGGAACATACAGGAAAGGGAAGTGTTACACCTCTGGCAGGGCAAGGACTGAGCCTCCAAAATCCATGATACATCCAAGATACATTCCCCTCTGTTCCTGAACAAGGCATTCTTCGTCCCGATTGTAAGCAAAAAATTTAGGCACATAAGAATCTCTTTCAGCAGTCAAGAAACAAACGAACAGCAGTGAAAACAGCAGAAATGCAGCAACTACTGGAAACCAAAAGATTTCCAGCCAGGTATTGACCCTGTCAAGACTTCAGAGCTCTCACAAAAACACAGCTGTGATTTTGGCACACTTTTTCCCCTTCACTGGTAGCAGCAGATTCATCTCTTGCACAGATGAAAAATTCCATACCCAGATGGATTGAACCACAAGCCATTCATACATTTAGAATCAACAGATCTACATCCTTTACAGTTGATTTTAAGACTGATCAGTGAGATTTGGCTGTCAAGGAAAGCCTTGCTAATCTGGTATTTACAACCTCTGTTCAGAATGAGGAAGTTGTTTCTATACAGCTTCATCCAATTTCAGTATTTTAAAAATTTATGCCTCAATCTATCCACTGAGTGAGAGATTTCCATATATCTGGTTCAGGCTGCTTCCAGTCTTCTCCGGTTAGTTCTTTCAGGTTCAAGGCTTTGAAATATTCCAGACGATGACTGCAAAGAGAGGAGAAATAAACAAAGTCCTAGGTCTTGTAGTGATCTCTAAGAGTAAAGACAAACTGAGAGTAATGAAAGCAGCAAGGAACGGCCTCTTCACATCTGCTACCAATGTCTGAAAAAGACATTTTTTTGAAAAGGGTACTATTGAAAGAATTCCTTCTTGAAAAGTATTACAGGCATTCTCCAGTTTAATACAGAGAAATAAAAATATCCATTTCTCACAGAACATTGATAATGCTTTGTTAGCAATAATTTTGAATTTTTTAAAAAAAGCAGTTGCAGAAGCCAAGTTTTTCTTAAATAAAGGCAATAAATGGTAATTTAACTAAAATTTACCCTACCTGACACCACTGTATGTTGTGTGACAAATCTGTGTAAGAACTATAGTTTGTCCTCTAGAGCCAGTTCATTTATATAAAATGCTCAGGAGTAACAGGTTTTATCAGACCATCTCAGTCTCATAGCCAAGAAAATAAACAGGCCCAAAGCACAATTTAAAAATCAAAATTCTCTGATTTTTCTATTGATACCGTTATCCTTTAATTGTATTTTTTCAGTTTAGACTGCCTTTTCAATTTCTTCTATAGTATGGCAAACTCTGTAGAGGTGAGAGCTCTTAGAACAGTAGGGGAGGAGCAGAAGAGATTTACTGGAAATGTATCTGGTGAAATTATCACTAAATGGCAGTTCAGGAGGAGCTGAAGTCAAGAAGGCAAAGTGTAATCTACCCATGATTTATATGAGGAAGGTAATAAAGCAGATACCAATGGTACTGAATGCATAATTTTCTATGCATCTAACACGGAAACCAAGCACTAATTACAGCTCTCTGCCACAGTGCTTTATACAAAGTACAGCACCAGTGGGCCCAGAGCTCAGCAGTATTATAAAAATACTAGTGGCATTCAATCCAAAAACCAGACTAGCTTTTTTAAGTATTCCAACAACAGTAGAACCGTATCACAGAATTATGCTTACAAATCTGGTTTCTGTCCCTCCTGCAGTTCATGCAGAGGCACAGGATAAAGTGCTTCATATTTTCTGTATTCTCCCAAGCCATGAATTGCAAATGCATTGAACTTGTCAGTGCATGGTGGAAAATAACTCCAAGGAAGAAGAGCTTTACCCTCCCATTTGGTTTTTGTTCTGGTCACCTCAAACTCCAAAGGAAGTTCTTCCTGTTAAAGGAGGGAAGGGAAAAAAAAAAAAAAAAAAAAAAAGAGGAATTGGCCATTTGATCAGAATATAGGTAAATAAAAATCATTATGAATGTACTTGACCACTTACTTTCCATACTTTTCTTCTGCCAGAAAGCAGAAGCAGCAAGTACTGTCCATGGCTGTCAAAGAATAAGAGCACAGTTTTCCTAAAATTATGTCAAGTTATTAGTGCCTTATACTGCCACAAATATGTACATTCCCCATACTGAAACAATTTCTGTGTCTAGTCTCCTTCATATATGTATCTCACAAGCATTAGAATTGCAAGTGTAAATTAACATTTGGGACTTTTCCAGTGCTGTACTTACGGACAAAGCTCAACTTCCAAGTACTGCTCAGTTCTGTCATTCAGAAAGAATGCTTCTACAACTGAAAAAAAACAGATCAAACAAACAAACAAAACCCCAAGCTGTCAGTATTATATATTAACTATTTTGTAATATCCTGAGATCTCCTTATCCCACTAATACAACTCTATTATCATCGGTTTTGGCCTGTGCCACACCAGAGCCTGACTCTCTACTGACATGTACACAGTAACTATAACCCAAATATTCAAAAGGTGGTGCCACAATTATAACTTCAGGAGATTTTATTTTTAATTGCTATGATCACAAAGAGCTATATAAAAGTACTGTACTAACTTTATTAGTTTTACCAATTCCAGTTTTGAAAACCTTGATGCAGCAGGAAAATACAGGAAAGAGGATCATACATTCAGAGCAGGACACACAGCCCATAACTGAAACTGTTAAATCTCAAAAAAAAAGAAAGCATTTAGCTTTTAAATGGTTTTTCCCTGTAGATGGATATTTTGGATAGGGGATTACTCTTCCAGGTGTACTTAAAAGCCATATATTACATTTGAATCACATTTCAGGAACACAAAGTAGAACTACAGTGGTGTTTCTCATGTAAAATTACAAGGGTGCTTCTTACAGAAATTACATTATGAGAAAACATTAGTTAGAATTATGACACAACTGATATCTTTATTTATTTTTACTTAAGTGTATTTATTACAATAATGTCAAAGAGGTGCTAATACTGTTTTAGTAGAGCTTGAATAAGAATAGCTCAATAATCAGGAAGTAAAGAACTGCTGGAAGTATTCAATTCTTGCATTACCCACAGCAATAGGTAAAAGTGACAGTACAGACAGGAAAGGAGAAAAAACCCAACACTACTATGAGAATTTTCCCCATTCCATTTGGGTACAATTTTGAATTACATTTCATGAGGTGTAATTTCTGGGTTTCACACCTTCTTATTCCTCAAAGGAACTTTGGAAAAACGATTTAAACAGTTTAATTCTTGAAGCAAAAGTAGAATCTATCTTTAGGATTTCACTTCTACTCCTGCAAAGGCATTTAAATATATGTGCTACAGATTTATTTAGATATTCAAATATGTCAAGCCTCTGATAGTTCACAGGTTCTATCAGTAACCCAAAAACTAAAGTTGAGTGCATATACTATCAACAGGATCAGGAAGTCAACTTCAGCATTAATGAAATCAACCCAGATCACTGAACTCCAGTTTGGGATTTTTTGTTTCTTTTTTTTAAAACAACAGCCATCAGAGACTCTTAAAAAAAGACCAGGCATATTAAATACAAAGGAACATCAGCGTCTAGAGAAATCAGACATATTTGCAGCAAGAGTTACACTCACCCTCATAGTCCCAGAGTCCACCAAAAGGTTTCCCTGGCTCTCCAGGTGGTGCTGGAGGGTCATTAAAGAAAGGAGCATGAACTTCCATCAGCAGTCCTGCATTATCTGCCCTCAGCCCAATCGTAACTGGCTCATGGCTCACAGGCAAACCATCCCATGTGTGTTTAATTCTAAATTCCATCTTCAGATGCTACACAAACGAAAAAGGAAAGTTCTGCCAAAGAAGATCTCAGATTCCATCTCAGCACGAATTGCCGTTTGGTTGCCCAGGAAAATAAACCCCCACACTTTGCTATAAAGTCAAAAATCAAATCATGTTTTAGACATCAGGACTAAAACAGATTAGCTTTGTAAAAAAACTAAATAAACAGTTACCTAAATACTGTGTCTCATAGTTTTTACACTCGCAGGGTTAAAAATTACTCTGAAATCTTACTAAGCTTAACGCTTTTCAACAATACGTGTAAATAAATACCTTACAAAACCACCAGAAATGTTTATCAAGAGAAGAGGTAAACAAAACAGTCTCCACTACATGAACTTAGAGGATTTGGTGACATCAGAAAAACTGAGGGGAAAGCCTTTAGTGTCTGAGACACAAAAAAAAATGAAGCAACTAGTTAAAGCTTTCCTTTGCAGTCATTGCAAACCAACCTTTCCTTAAACACCTTCAGGAACGGTGACTCCACCACTTCCCTGGGCAGCTCGTTCCACAGTCTGATCACCCTTTCAATAAAGGAATTATTCCTAAAGTCCAACCTGACCGTCCCCTGATAGGGCCTCAGGCTGTGTCCTCTCCTCCTGCTGCCGGTTCCCTGGGAGAAGGGCTGGCCTGCGACGAGCAGGAGCTCCCAGAGGCCTCCGCACCGGCCCCACTTCCCCGCTCTGCTACAGACTGATTTCCCGACGGGAAGTTTAAACGCCTCAGCGCCTATCCTTAACCCACGAACCCCCCAAGGAAAGTTTAACGAGGCATTTCTTAAGCCCCCGCCTCAGCGCTGCGCCATCTCCGCTCCCCACGTGACGGGGGCGGCGCTGGCGGCCGGGCCCGGCGCTGAGGGCGGGCGGGAGCGGCCGGGCCCTCCCCGGCCCGCGGTCGTTGTGGGGTTCCGCCGCGGGGCCTGGAGGTGGCCGCGGCTCCGGTGCTACCGGGGCTGCGTCCTTCCCCAGCACCGCGCTCCGCGGAGGGAGAGGAGGGGCGGCTCTCCCCGCTGCCCCCGCCCCGGGGCTCCGCAGGGTGAGGGGAGCGCGTCCCGCCCCGGCGCCTGCGAGTTCCTGCCGCCTCCGCTCCTCCGGGACGGGTCTGGCTTTCCTCCCCTGCCCGCCGGCGGCTGGACAAGCGGCTTTTCCACCGGGCCTTCGTGGAGTTTGCTTGGGAAAAGCTGGGAACGCGGCACGGCCAGGTGAGTGCTGGTAGTGAGGGTTTATGTTCCGTAGCTTTCCCAGTGTTCGCTGCAGTGAGTAACAGCATGGATGATACTCTTAGTTAGCTTGACACCGGTAATTAAAAGCTGCTAGTGAGGGTAATGGCCGAAAACACATGCGGTTTTGTATGAATGCCTCTCTAGTTACGAAACCCCGGCGTTTCCTACGCTTTGCGTACACTTGAAAGCTTTCTTGCCAGTTATTCGTGAAATATGCTTTACAGACTAAAATAGGTATTTTTAATTATGTGCTATTCGGGGGGTTTGATATAACTTAATATGACTTCATCAGAGTACATCTCAATTACTTACCAACAAAATACTGGCGGAAAAAACTTGCTTCTGCTGAGTTTATATTCCTGTAAGTAGGAGATGGGGTAGATGCATTGTCCTAAAGGCTGTCACTGTCCCTAATTAGTGCTGCCGGAGAAGTTTTCCTGTAAGTAGGAGATGGGGTAGATACATTGTCCCAAGAACTTTCGCTATCCCTAATTAGTGCTGCAGGAAAACTTGGCAGCACAGCAGCAAGACCAGGTCACAGTGTGTACACGGTCAGTGTTTGCAGCGGTGCATCACTCAAACCTCAGAATTTCAGTGGGTACCAAGTTTCGTGTGGTGGCTTTGGATGGCCAAAGGTGAAAGACCAACTTTTTATTTCCAAGGATTTCAGTAGCAGAAAAGCTTCTGTCTGAGATGACAGAGTCATTCTGGTCAAAAATCTTGAGCTTTGCAGGAGTATTTATTGTGCTGTGATGTGAACAAATTATGTTTTTTCAAATATTGGAATGTTGCCTTTTCATATGTATTTATTTTGGCTATAGCTTGTTATGTTATAAATCTTTAGACTCTAAGAAGAACTGAGACTAAATTTGCTGTGAAGTGGTAAGAATTGCCTTTCCTATCAAAGAGTTTAATTCCTCTTTTTAAAAAAATATTTATACATTTTCCCAGGTGTGAAAAGACAGATTTGAAGTTGGCTTCTATGCCAGCTGAGCCTTAAGTTGTTTTAGGCCTACTCTGAGTCTGATGCATGGATTGATGTTGCTTCACGAATGTGAAACCAAAATTCTAAAACACTGAATGTGTGTAATACATTTAAAAAGAGATTCTCTAAGCAGTATTATATTTAATGCTGTACAGCAGGTGTATGTTGTGTTCAATGTGTAGCTGTAAAGAAGGTTGAGTTTTACCTGAATTCTTTTTGAAGTGTTAGCAGCCAGACCTACAAATAATAATCCTCCATTCCATTATGCATTTTTGTGATACACTGCTGCACACACAGAGCTTTTTTCAGAATATATTTAATGCTTCACTGTTGGGTGAGCTTCTATAAGTGATGCTTAAAATCTGTAACTTTCCCCTTCCTGTTTCCTGGCATTCCTTTGCTGTTACCTCCTTTCTATCCCCACTGTTTTTTTCCTATATTGTCCTTTAGAAGTTTAGAACTAGTAAAAGAACCACAGGATACGTATCAAGAGAAATAGGCAAGAAGGTGTTTAAATCAAAATACAGCCTTTGCCTTCCCAACTCCCTTTTTCTTCTTTGTTAGCCATTCCAGCTACAAAAGTGTTACTTAGATTCTTACAAAACAGAACAAAAATATTTCTTAAAGAAAAAGGAATGTGAAAGGAATGGAATTCATTATTATTACTGTTTATGTAGACTTTTTCAAGTCCTGTTTTCTTTTAAAAAGTTGTGTTAAATAGAAGAATTTTAGAAGCTTTTTTTTTCTTCCCTCGAAGCACTATATTGTTAAACTTATTTCTGACTGCCTGTGTTGTAGCCATGATTCTCAAACTCAGTGTTTTTCAGATCAGGGGTTAAAAATGGCACTTGAACACTACAAAACTGATGAGGTTCTGAGAGTTACTGCTAAGCAGGTATGTGAACTTAGGGATGGAAGTAGCAAGAATTTTTTTAATGAGGTTTTGTGATAAACAGCTTTCCAGATGTGGAGCACAGCCCGCTTCGGTGTTGTCTGGCCCTGTTTTGGGTCCATCATGCAACTCAGCAATAGCAGAACAAAGCTGCCCTAGCACTGAATGATGGTATTTTTGGTGCATTTCTAAATGTTTTATCCCTGAAAGAGTACTTGATTTGTAATTTAGTGGACCTTTTCACTTTTATAGACTTCCCTTTCCTAAGAGATTGGTCTCGTGTCGAGGTAGCCGTAAGCCTGTCTGAAAGTTTGTGCAGAAACTGGGCCTTCAGCACTTTGCTGAGATGCATGGAAATGAACCAAGCACTTACACAAACCTATGATTGTTTTCTTGAGTTGATTTTCCCTCAGATGCAATTATGCTTTAGATCAGAGCATCTCCAGGAAAAAAAAAGTCGTTATATTTTCATATTGGGCCAGCACCCAAGGGTTTTTGAACATAAACCTGAAAGTGATTCTGTGGCATATTGTGTACAGATTACAGTACAGACAGTTTTGGGTTTTATATAAAGGTTTAAAACTACGTACAATTATGTGCAAGTGCTAATGAGTAAATTATTCCATTACAGGAACATGCTCTTGGTGGTGATGGCACATCACGATCCAGGATGATAGACCAAAGGTAACTGATTCCAAAAATAAGTGGGAATACTGCAGTGTATTTGAAGGAAATTTTCATGTGCTCATAGGAGTGTAAATATCCAGGTGTACTGGGTCTTGTGTACATGTGTCTGTAGAGGTGTTACTGCAGAAGTTGTGTTCAGGTGGTATTAGGTGTGTTTACTCAGTAAATTAAATTACTGACTTTCCACAATCTCTAAAATAAAGGATGTAAGATAAATGAAGGAATTCTCTAGTCTAAGTTTTGAGAGAATAAACAAAAGTTCTGGTAAGACTGTACTGATCTAGGTAACACAGGTAATTGCTGTCTGTTGAGATCAGGGGGATGTTTTTAAAAGTGTTTTTTTGACACTCTTAAACGAACAGTTGTCTATGATCACTGTAATTTCCTCTTACAAAAACAACCTAGCTTTTCTTGTTAGCTTTTAATATAGAATTTTTAGAGAATTGCTATCAGTTATGAAAATGTTAGGAGGGAAAAAGTATAGAACTACAGTGTTCTGCATTGTCTTAGAGGTGACTCTACTATTGTATGTGAAAGCAGCAATGAAGTCTTTTTTTTTAATACTTGGGATTCTGTGTGAATCTATGAAATATTAATGTTGTGTTAATGGTCATTAGTACTGTCCCATTATATGTTCTATTTCTGTTATACATAGGACTCCTGCTGTTAATGATCATTATTGAAAAGTAGTGATTAAATTTGTTCATTTGATTCTGGGGAATGTTGAGCTTGGAACTCCAGAATAGTGACTGTTCTGTTCTGGCCTCTAGGTTAAGAATTCTTTAAAACTAGTAAATTATCAGAGCATTTCAACATTCACAAAACTCATTCTGAGCATGCTTTTCAACTTCTTAGCTTGTCAGCTCTAATCACAGAGTATGATAACCACCTGGAGGAAATGAAAGAACAGCTGCGGTTTTATCAGGTATGGGCATTTCTAACACTTCAGACTGGATCTTCTTTTAGTGATCTGAATATGTGGGCCACTCATTTTTGTCACGCTTCACAAAGCTGCTGGACTGCAGGCTGCCTCAAGGGGATGAATGGAGAGCTTTCTGTGAAAAGGTTGGGAGATTGTCCAAATTGCAACAGTGTAATCCTGGGGGCTGGGGGGAAAGGGAACTGTCCTCCTTTCCTCCGCACAAAATGAAACTTTTTGATGCTTCATGGCACCACTGAAAATGAAGTGATATTAGAACTTGTGGCATAGAAAGCAATTTCTGCATGTAATCTTCATGCAGAAGTTATAAACTGGTTTTGGTTTAATGCACTTAATTTGTTAGATCTGTCCATCATAAAGATTTTGCAAATAGTCTTGCAGCTTGATGAATATCAGAAGGCAACAGAAGCAGTATGACTTTCTTGCACTAGTAAACAAAACAGCCAGTTTGATTCATATAACTGGAGTTTCTCCTCAGTTAATTCCTAAACTTTTATCAAATGCTTGCAGCATAAAAGATGAGTTATCCACTGTACCCTTAAAAGAACTTGAGTTAATTAAAAATCAGTCTGTAAGAGCCATAAGAATTTCAAAAGGTTAAGTTTAATGTCTGTAATAACTTCTGAATGCTGAGTTGTAACAAGACTTGGCAGCTGCTAAATTCAAGTGGCGTCATGTGACCTGCCTTAAAAAAGCAATTGACTTTCATTTACTGTATTGTGCTGAATTAAATTGTCCATCTTATACAGTGTCAGTCAGAAATGCAGAATGAAAATTTTACCAGAGTTTGTGTAACTTAAATGAGTGCTTACTCTTGCATGTTTTTGTGTCAGGCACAAATGAGTGAGATGATGCTAAAATTGGAAGAAGTCACCAAGGAAAATGAAAGGTAAGTAATTGCACTGCTGTGTTGCTACTACTGTTTCTCATGATTTCTAAATGTTAATTTTTTTTTCTAGGAGACCTTAAAATCTTTGAAATCTTAAACTACTAAGTAAATTCGGGATCTTAATGTTAGAGTCTTTAAGTCCTTAATACAAATTACAGCACCAGGTATAGGAGATTTTACCATGTCACTAAAAGAACTGGATGTGAAACTATTCCAAACTGTCCATTGTGTTTATAGAACATAACTTAATAGAACTAAACTTGACTTGGAAGGAAGTAGTAGGTACAGGTGCAAGGTACAGTATATTTCAGTTGTTAAAAAAAATCCCTGTTAAAGAAATACTTTGGTTAACTTAGTTCTATGAATTTCAGGCTCCATGCAGAGTTGAAAGAGCCTCTTGAGAAGCAACTGGAGGCTCTTCCTTTCATGCATCTGGAAACTGATATTACTGCAGATGAAGGCGTAGTGAAAACCCTTCAAGAACAACTACGGCTGGCAAATCAAGTGTGTGAGATTAAATATTTATATTGTTTTATTTATCTTGTTGTGCCTTGGCAGATTAGGGGAGGTTGTTTTATTTCTTGATTCTGAAATAATTTGTTCAGAGCTCCTTGAGGCTGTTTTGAGGCCCTCTTGAACCTAACGACTTGAAGAAACTTCTTTCCTAGATTCATAAAATAATTTTTTAATAATTACTTGTGTCTGTAATTTTACCTAGTTGACTTAATCTGTATGTTGAATTCATGATCAGCAACTCAATGAAATACTGTGTTCAAGTTTTTTGTAGTAGCTTGTCATTTTAATCAAAACTATTGTAATGTGATATGAGGAGGGAAGTGTCTATGGGATATAGCAAATAATATCTAAATCTGAAAATACAAGTGAATTTTGTTCAGTTTATTACCATATATCAATCTTGAGTATGATTAAGTTGAATTTGACTGCTGAATTTTGGTATTTGATTACCTATACTGTAGCCTTACCTTAAATACCTGTAAAAGTTTAAGCTCTTCAAAAAAAAAAAGGCAAAAAATGGAAGTGGAATTTGAACTTCAATCATCGTTTTTTCTGCACTTGAATTTAAATTTAAACAATATGTGCAGAGAAAAGTATAGGTAATGGCATTTCTTCAAAAAAGAAGTTCAGACCTGTCTTTTTAGAGGATGATGGATGAAGACAAATGTGCTATAACAGAATATTTTTCTGTGACTTAGGAAAAAGACCAAGCACTTGAACTCTGGCAGACGTTGTCACGGGAGCACGATCGACTTCAGCAGCAGTATCGGGAGCGCCTGGTTAAAACACAGATTCTCATGACTGAAAGGAAAAAGCAGAATGTAATTTTCATTCATGTTCATTCACTTTTATTTCTTTTCATATATATATACGTGTACAGAAAGTATGCATGTGCATATAAATAATTCTGAATTGCATGGTCGGAAATCTTCAGGAGAGTAAAACATCTGAAAAATTTGCTTAAGATTTCTGAATTCTGAGGTGAAAGTCATTCTTTATCTGTTCTGCTGTGTTTGAATAGCTGGAAAAGTATTCTCCATTTCCTGTTGTTATTCAGTAAAGAAGTAAACAGGTGAAGAATCAAGTTCACTAGTATTTATGTAATGCTAGCTTGTGTTTAGCAGCCTGTTTCTCTTGTGCTGTGTCTGGGTGTAGAGGTTTCACGTTACCTCCTCACACCAGGCTATAATTTAGTGTAGTGGTCTAAATACTCTAGCTGAACACCAGTGCACTTACTGAGTTCACCTGCTCATCTCTATGGTGAGATAAGGATTAGGAGAAATGCGTAGCAGGCCTAAATCTTAAAGGTATAAAGATAGTTTATTAACAGACCTACAAGAGAAAAAACTTAAAGGACAATAATAAGAAGCAAAAAAACTTTCAAATACATCTCCTTCCCCCATTCCATCAAGTTCTTTCCCATCAACAACCTAAAGAGACAAAACCTGAGACCCTTAGTCAGTTTACCACCAAAATAGGCTTTCATCAGTTCAGTTGTAAGAGGAGTCTCTTCTGTCAAACCATGGAGACTTTCCCACAAGAACACAGTTCTTTTGTGGTTTCAATATCACAGCGAACTCCTGCCCGGAAAAGGATATCTGTTCACGTGTGATAGTCCCTTCCTTGATATGCAGCTGTTTTCAAGGACTCATCTCTGTTCACTGGGGTAAAATTTTAAGGATAAGCTGTTCTAGTAGAAAAGCAAAGAATATGAGGCCTTGGTTGGCACTGGTGCACAATGCACCCCAGTTCTGCCAAGATATGTGGGAACTGAATCTGTTTCTATTACTGGCATGACTCTCGAGGTGTTGGTGGAAGTTAGGTTAGAACATCGCATCCCCCCAGTTGTACCTATGAGTTACAAGGAATCTTAGTCCAATACCATGGCTTTACAGCAGAATTTCAGCTTAAAGCATCTCCCCTTTCTCCTTTCTTTGGACTTTCAGCCCCTCTTTCACTAACCTCGGTGTCTCTCTTGGTTCTTTCTGTGTCCTCACTCTTTTTGAGTCCATTTTGTGCACTTAGAGAGTTATATCTGAGTCCTTTTGTGCATTCAAAGAGTTAGTCTCTCTTCCTGGTTCTGTCGGTCATAGGAGCTCTGCTCGGCAGCGGCTGGAGGCTGCTGGAAACTTTCCTCGGAGAGGCGGGGGAGCGGAGAAGGCAGGAATGGCTGCGGTACTCAGCAGTTGCACTCCCATCCCCGGGAGGGAGGGAGCAGGGGTTGTGACATCTCAGCAGCCGCCGCCGCTCCTGGAGAGAAGGGGGCGGTGGGAACCGCAGCAGCGGTGCCTGCGGGTGAAACTCAGCAGTCAGCAGCTGCAGCGGCTCTCCCAGAGGGGAGGCAGGAGGGAAGCATGGGCCGCTCGGATATCAGCGACTGAGTGCCGTGGGCTGGTAGATTTGTCTCCCCCCGCTGCACCAGCGGCCACACAGGAGGTTTGCTGGTACCTGTTCAGAAGCCGGAAGCCAAAGAGACCGAATCCCAGGCTTCTGTCATAAAATGTGAGACACAGAGGCGTTTCTCTTTCTCTCAGTGGCTAGACAGCGTGTCTGTTTCAGAACCAGCCACTAATTGGCTCTTCAGACATCCAGGAAGCTACTTTTTGCAGGAAGCTGCAAAAGCCCTTGCAGGTAAAAGCTAAAAGGGAGCTGTGTCTGCAGGAACTGGTAATAGTCCTTGCAGGTGAAAAATTACTCTTTTTTCAAACCACGACACTGGGGAAGGCCTTTCAGGAAATTCTTAGAAAAGCTGTTCTGCTCTGATGAGCTGTGTAAAAGTGCTCAGTGTGTGAAGAACTCAGAAACTTGGTGCTTGTATGTATCTTGCTACATGTATTTCTAGGAGAGAACCTACAAATTCTTTTAATATTTCCTCTCTGTTTTCAAACTTACTTGACTTATGGACACAATTACAGCTCACCTCAGAAAATTTTTTTTTTACTGATTTTTTGTGGTATTAAGTTCACCTTGGCGATGTGGTCTTTTCTGAGAAACAGGATAAGTGTCTGTGCAGCTGTTGTACTCTGTCAAGTTTCATAATTATTTCAAGGACTAGTTAAGAGGACTCTTACCTTTGTGTAGTTCCAGCTTTCTGCTCCTGTTTCTTCTATTAGTTCATTTCTTGTGCTGCATTGTCAGTTATTAATAACATACACGGTAGAGTATAGAGAGTCACTGGTAGCTTTGGGAGGGTTTAGGGCTGCCAGATTCCTTTTTTCATTAGTAACTAAATTTTTGGTGCATTTTAGTGCCACTATGATAAGAACAAGTTCAACAGCTTTGTATTCTTAAATGCTACTGGCCTCCAAAAGAAAACAGCTCTTGAGTTAAATAAACTTTTATTTTAGGTTTAACTTTCAATGAAGGAGCAGCAAACAGCTGTCAGAGGTAAATAGAAATAGGTAAGGTCAGGTAGAACTAGAATTGACAGAAGGCAAAGAGGAGAGAGGATACTATAAGGACTGGATGTAATAGGTAAGGGAGTGGCAGGAATAGGTTTGTAGCATATCCTTGGCCTTGAGGCTGTTAAATAGCACAATTAGAAGGTATTTTAGCTCAGGGACTTCAGTCTTCTCTCTGCTCTGAGGGCATCTGACATGCTGCAGATGGTTTTTCTGTGTTATACTAGTTCTAGGATGACAGAGTTCACGTTCAGGGACTCAAGAGTTTAACTGAGCTTTTTTTTTTTTTTTCACAAGACATCCTGTATGGCAAAGAACAAATTAAAATGCCCATAACAGGCATTTTTTTAATTAAGGGGTACATGTCTGTTACTTTGCTTAGCAAAAATGCTTGTAGTAGCATCACCTCTCTAAAGGCACTGCTCATCTGTACTTTCATATTTTGATAGTAATTGCATGTGAGTTTTGAAAGGAGACAGTTTGTAACCCAGGAAATTGTTCAGTACATTGTTCAGTGATAAATGCATTGTTCAGTAATAAATCTAATTTTATGCAGTGTGAGGTCAACAGCTAAAAACAATTTAGCTGAAATATATGAAGACACACCAAGTTACCTGCTGTATGTATTGTTTTTTTGAAAATGTTTTCAGTTGACTATGAAGCTTTCTAATTATGAACTCTTTATAATGATTATAAGAAACTCTGAATTCTTTTTTTAGGATCAACTGACTAGCTTTCAGCAGCTGACTCGGCAACTGCACATGGCCAAGGAGAAAATAGAGTTGGTGAGTAAAACCTTCTGAACAGTGAACTAGCATTTCTTTTCCTCCTAGACCCCCAAAGTATAAAACCAAAGCAAAAAGTCCTTCACACATACCAGGTTGAAAAAGAAATTGTGCCACTCAAATATGGAAACTTCTCCAGCAACCAGGAAGTAGTGATGGCTTTATTCCTGAGCTACAAACACCAGGTCAAAGTGGTAGAGGTCAGCTTTTAATTTTAAGTGAGCTCTTTCTTTTACAATTTAGTGGTAAGCTTACACTCAGAATTATAGTATGTGGTTAGTGTACTTCGCACATTCAAATGCCTCTTCACAAAGGAAACTTTTTTTTAAATGATGCCCTCTTGCATATGCTAGCTCTGGCACATGTTTATCCATTCTGTTTTGGTACTGCTGTCTTCAATGTCTTTGTCACCTTTTTGCACATTTTTCTGAGCTCTAATAATCTTCCAGTGCTTTATCCTTAGACCATGAGACTTCTTAGTCACTAAGCTTTAGCCTAGGCCTTCCAAAATTGACAAATAGTCTTAGTAGAAACTGTCAGGTAGTTTTTTTGTAGAAAAAATGAGGTGAAAGAGGGAGTGCAGTTTTTGACTGAGAAACTTTGGTTTTGAAAGACATAATTCCTGTATAATTTTTTTAAATGAGTGTTTGTTTTGAATACTGGCAGTGCAAAAAGACTCCTACTGTAACAGTCTACTCTTGTTTTCATCACTGAAATCTTTCTTTATCACAGAGAAAAGAGTTAAGACAATATTTAAGATAAAGATAATCCATTTGTTTGCATTATCCAAAAAACATTTGGCACCATCTGTTACCAAAGGCATAAAGATGTCATAGGGTAAAGCATTGAGCCCTTTTTTGAACTAACAGACTGAAAAATAGGAAGTGAAGAGAGACGTTAATTAGTCACATTTTTATTATGGTAAAACAGCTGTGTTTCCTAGATGTGCTCAGGTTGGAATTGTTCAAAGTATTTATGCATGTTCTGGAAATGAGATCCAGTATTGATGCAACAGTGTTCACTGCTGATGTTAAAATATTTAGGGTAGTAAAAACGGAAGTTAACTGCAGAAATTTGCAGAAAGATCTCGCTGATTATCTGAGTTCATTTCATCTGACATGTCATTGATATTAATAAAACCGTAATAATAAATGTGGGCAAGATGGGGTTTTTACTTTGGGTACTCCGTGATGGTCTTGAAATTAACTGTTAGCACTCAGATTAGATATTTTAGGAGTAGGTACTGCCTGAAAACAATTCTTAGCAACAGTCAAAAGAAGCAAAAAGAACATTAGCAAAAGGAGAGAGGGGAGAAAAGGAGAATATTGTGCATTTTGAATGCTGCCTGCCATTGTGGTCATCTTTAAAATCTCAGTGTAACAGTTGTGTAAACTTTAGAAAAGGCCAGTTTTCATAAAAATATGAAATTAAATAGGAAGACAGTTGAAGGAGAATTACACCTCCAGCACTTGGCTTAGTGCATAGAAAAGAATGAAGGATAAGCAATTGCTCGTTGTCCCTTGTCCCCAAAGCACAGGAATACTTTGCAGCTGTGGTACTCAGTGTCACAAGGGATTCCTGGTTCCTGAACTAGATGGAAGTGCAAATGGCAGGTCTGAGCTACTACAGTTTTTATCTCATGGAGCTGTTACATTACCGAAGTATGGGGAAAGAAAGGGAGGAACATCACTCTGCTTTCACCTTTTTAAAGTACTCTACATAAACCTTGGCACTTGAAAACCAGCTAGAGTGTTAAATAGACCTTGCTGGCCCTTTTTATGATACTATATTCTGTGGATATGTCCTATAACAATTCTGAATGTATAACATTTTCAATACTATAATGAACATATTACAAATATCTCTTTATTTCGCAGACCAATCAGCAGTTTCTGAAAACTGTGACAGAACAAGATGTAGAACTAGAGCAGCTACGAAAACAACTGAGGTATAAACCAGGCAGATTAAAAAAAAAAATTAATATCTTTTCTATAGCTTTTCCTAACCTGCTGTTGTGTCATGGGCCTTGTTTTTACTGGAAGGTAATTTCATCCTCATAGTTACAATGGTTTCAGTAATTGTCTCTGAAGTTTGTTAGACATCATAAGTGTCATGGTAACGTATTTCCAGTTAGTGTTATTTGGTTCAGCTTTTCCCTGAAATAGTCAACATTTGACCTTTGATTTTAAAAAAAAAAAGTGCCAATATCACAGCACGATTGTTTCTGAAGATAGACTTTCATTAGAATACAGTTTGCTCAAAAGCCAGTTACATGGTTATTCGTTACAGTTCTGAAATTCGAATGTTCAAACAAGCTTCCAAGTTTTAATTTTTTTAATAAAATCTATTTTTACCCCTTATCAATAAGGAGCCTTAAACCATTGGTTCTGTGAAAGGTAGAGGTAAAAGAAGTGTTAATTACACCTGAAGTATATCAAGGAAAAGGAGAAATAATATATGTGGCACAATTTCATGCTTGTTTGTGTTTACGGCTGAAGTCTATTCAATGCCAGTTTATTGTGTCTGTTCTCTCTTAATTAGCGATGGTTGACGTCAAATTAAAATCTTATTTCATTCAACAGTGGACTTATGAACTGAGAGTAAAACAAGAAATACAGTCGTTTTTCATCTCTAATTACAGGCACTGATTATGCTCACCTTCCTCTCAGATCAGCCTGAAGTCCTTGCACCCCTAAAAAGAGTGTTTTGCTCCCAAAGTTAATAGGAGCATCTCTGTCTAGCCCTAAAAAGTGCTGAAGTGGTTCTCCAAAAAGCCTGGAATATTTTCACCAGTCGCTTCTATAACATGAAGATGCAGTCTGCATGGATTATATAGCATATGGTGCAGACAATTCTAACCCTTTGGGATGTTTTTAATAGTTTTGCATGATTTATGGTAATAGAGTACTAAGTCAGGAATGCAAAAGTAGATTAAAAAAAACCAACTCGTGTGTTAGAGAATTGAGGCTTAAATTAGGTTTGTATGGCCTGGATAAAGCACACAAATTAAGAAACTTGGCATAGCTAGGACACGGATCTGCATTTCAGAATCTTAGAGCTCCTAAAGAGACATAACTTGCCAAGATTAGGTTAAAGATACACTGTATAGTATAGAATAAAAGCTTTCTCTTTAGAATCCATTTGTTGCCTGTAAAATGCAGACCTCTGATTTTGGTCTGAATCTGAATTTCGTTGTTAAAATGCATTTTTAATATTTAAAGTGTTCTGATTTTTATGATGTCTTTATGGTTTTCCTATTTTTCCCTTCTTATGCTACCTTCTGAGTTTTTCTTTTGTTTTACAACACTTTTAAAATATTTTGTGGGAGGCAATTTACAATACTTTTTGTAGGAGAAAGATGCATGTTTCAGATGGAGAAGGATCCAAGTTTTGGACTTGCATTGAAGACTGTGTGTTTAGGAATAATGTTTTTATTGTAATTTTTGCTTCTTAAAGAAATTGTAACCAAATTAACTTACTAATTAGTTAGGCTGAAAGAAAGTATTTGCTGTAAAATTGCTTGGATTATGTATATTTTGCTTAAGATTTCATGTAGGTACAGTATGCTTGACTTTTATGCCCTTAATTCAAAATCAGTATTTCTATAAGAAATATTTACTTGGAGTTGATTGGTTAGAAGCATTAAATATTTTCTAGCTTCTTTCATGACTATTGGTGCTGCAGTTTGCATGAGCTAATCTAATATATGTTTGCTCTCCTTTTAACTTTATGATAGCATCAGTCGCTGGTTTTTAAATTTAGCCTAATATGCAGCCTCAATAATTGGGTTACACCCCAGGTGAAGGCTCTCTGTGTCTTTCTGTTCCCAAGTCAGAGGAGTGGGAGGGTTGCTTTTTTCAAGAGACTTTTCTACTGAGGATGAAGAACCACTAGTCATTAACATGATTCACTAACTATTCCTTTTTTTTTCTCCTCTTCTCCTTCAGCCCACAAAAACTATTCAGATTACAAAGCACATCAGCTGAATTCTTTGGAAGTGTATAATGATTGTCTCAATTCCTAGTCCTATTGCTTTAAAAAGTGAAATCTAATTCTGCAAAAGACTCCTCTATTACGTATCTGTGACTAATTATACTTAAGTTATTGAATCACTTGAAGTTTTTGATTGCCTAGTTCTCCTCCTTTGATCAAATGCGTACACCTTCCTCATAATCTGTCTTTAAGAAGGCTTTGGAATTTGTTACTCCTCTCTTTCTGTGTGCCACATAGTGAGGAGAAGGGGGAAACCTCTTCTGCCCTGTGGAATTTTTCTGCCCTTCACAGCTATTTTGACAAAGTTTTAATTGACTCTCTTTTTCCTCCTCTATAATAATTGTTTTCTTTATATACAGGCAAGCCAGAATAGATGGGCAGGCAGCAAATGCTAAGCTTGAAGAAATTATGACATTGAAAGAGAAGCTTCAGGGCCAATTGGAGAGAAAGGTATTTTAGAGAAAGGAATGATTTCTGTTGCAACTGAATGGACAGTTATTTTCTGACTGCTGACGTTAAATTAACTGCAAGTTGTTATCTAGCTTGTTTTATGTGAGTGTATCTTTATTTTGTTCAGAGAAGCTCAGATCATGTCTGGATAATACTTTTATTCTTCACAGGAAGAAGACAGGATATCTGCCCAGGAGAGAGAAACAGCATCTGACAAACGCTTGCAGCAAATGCAGTCTAGTATAAAACAATTAGAAATAAGGTAAAGAGAGCTCACTGTGTGTTACTAACAAACAGGATACATGCAAAAATTGTGCCTTGGCTCTACGAAATAGAGGAGTCTTTGTATGTTTTATGGCAAACATGTTAGGAAGTGACAAAGAGGTGTTTTAGACGATCCTTCTGAGGCTCTCTTGTCCTTTCTCATGCCTGCCAATACTGACAATCATAGTTAAACAATAAAAATTCCTGAGCTGTTGTGAAATTACCAATGGTTTTCTTCCTCTAATACTATAGCTGCAACTTCGTTGCCCGCATCCAATTATTCCATTTCCTCCACAGAGGAAATCTTTATTTCTTCTGGGGCTGTTCTATTCTGTTTTAATATAGAACATTTTCAGTGATGTATCCCAGGATATCACTGGGATTCTTCTAAGGATTTTCTGAGATTAGATATCTGAGTTAACTCCTATAATACTGTTTCTTTCTAGGACTTGATTACTCATCAAACTCAAAGTACTTAGTCCAAAAACAAGCAGAAAACTATGCAATTTGGGCAATTTATGAACAGATATTTCCTAATAGCTCTGCTTGAATGGATTGGTGTCTTAATTAACCATCACACTGTTAAATTTCTACTGTCCTGTAGATTATGTGTGACTGTTCAAGATGCTGAAAGGCTGAGAACAGAAAAAGTAGCCCTGGAGGAACAGATCAGAGAGCTTCAGGCCAAGTCTGCCAATCTAGAAAGTGAGACATATGATGCTGTTGCAAAAGTCCAAGACTGCATACAGCTCTTGGAAGAAGCTAACCTGGAAAAAAGTCAGGTAAGTCATTGGATGAAGGTATCTCTTAGAAATTAGGATGTTTAGGATACACAAGCTAGCTTCTTTTGTGTCTGTTGTGCTAAAATTAGTCATGCATAGAGAGCAAACTGGGATGTGACCACACATCACTCAGACTTGTCATACGGTATAAACTTCAAAGCACGTGTTGAGTGACTGGATAAAGGTGATCTAAGTGGTAACGCTGTACCTGAACATGGATCTTTGAAAGTTTTTGACGAGAGTTCAGAGTTTCCTACCAAATAGTGGTGTCAGAATAAAAAAGAAGATTCTGTTAAGAATTTATAACTGTTAAAGACAATACATAGGAAACAAGGAAAGTGCAGAGTCATCAACAAAGAAATTTGGACATGTGGAGAGGCCTTAAAAAAAACTTTTATATACAGCGCATGATTAAACTATCATAGAATAACATTTATGCCAAAAATAATGATATGAGAACATGGCTCAAGGAGCCAAAACAAAGCAGACAATTCTTAATTTACTACTCTGGCTTAAACATCCTGAATTTTTCAAACTGAGAACAAAATTTAATGAACAGAAGAAAAAAAAATGTTCTATTAATGAACAGAATAAAAAAATGCACATTAATAGACATATCTGTTAACACTTTGTGTTTTAAATTGTTTTCTCCCTGGTCTGTAGGAGATTGAGATGGAAATTTTGCTCTGAGTTCCTGTGCGTTCTTCTGTATAATTCCATGCTTAGCCAAAATCTCCAAGTCTCGATAGAAAAAGGCATCTACTGACACTAACTCTTTGCTTGGTTCTGATTTACAAGAATGTGCATTTAGTGCAACATGTTTTCACTCTTGTTCTCTTGTTGAGTTTCACTGTCAGCTACTCCAAAGTAAAAAGGAAAAAAAAAGTGTCTTTTGAGCAGTGACTGTGTGTGGGTTTTTCTTTTGGTGCTCTCTGTGTCACACTGAAATATCAGTCATATTTCATTTTGTTGTTTTTCTTCTAGGCACTTTTTGGGGAGAAACAGAAGGAAGAAGAGATCAAAAAACTGCAGGATGAAATGTTTCAACTTGCAGAAAATACTGCTGCAAGAATTAGAAAGGAAGTAAGTTACAATGTTTTGAAAGAATGGGAAGATATTTTCTTTTCCTCAGAGTGAAAAGCTACTGCTGGTGCATGGTCATCACAAACAGTTTTCTCACAAGAGTTTGGATAATACAAGTGGCAAGGCAGCATGCTGATAGCACCATATTCTTCAGCATTTTTTGTCTAGAATACATGTTTCGACTACATGTGTGCATGTATTCTAAACAAGAACCAAAACTGTTGATGTCTCTGCAGACACTGGAGAAGGCTGCACTGTGAAGATGTGAATGACACTTGTGGTGTCTTCATTTGTGCTTTTTTCTCCTAAATACCCTCAGTTAAAGTAGTGTGGATTGATAATAATAATTTTTCTAACGTTTATGTCATAAGATTTGCCAGTTATTGCAGTCCCAGGTATTTTCATGCTTTATATACATGCACCACCTATAGACTACATATGCATATATGTGTATGTCAAAAAGCAAGATGGAGAAATAGTTTGTGGAACTAATTTTGTAGTTCTGTTTTGGTCACAGGTGGACACTGCAAAGAAGCAATGTAATATGCAGGTTTCTCGACTGACAGAAGAAGTTTCAGCTCTTCAGATGGTACGGAGTTGCCTGATAAAAATATTTTCAGTAGCAAAACATTCCAGACTTCTAGGCTTTGCTGATCAAATACTTTCACTAGAATTTAGTATTTTAGGTCAACTAACATGTGGTTAATGAGTAACTGTGTAGGACAGTCCTCTGTTACTGTGTAGCACATTACATCCTGCATTCTCCAGAGATGAGTTCACAGGCATGTTGACAGTGAGGTCTGTGCTCTAGAAAATATTTCCCATGTGATGGCACTTCTTAAGTATCCCTGTTTCTTTCAGAGATGCACTAAACTCAGCCTTCCATGCTTATATGTAGTTGTGTGTGAAGAAATGAAAGCTGATAAAGTATCTTAAGAGAAAGTCTGTGGATCACAGTCATCATATTTCTGAATGAACCAGGAATTTGTAATAAACTATGCGGGTGACCAAAAATATTCAATGCTTATGCACCTATTTATGCATTAAATTTATTTTTAAAAGGTTTCATTTTACATGTCTTGGTCTGTATATTGAATGGTCCTGTAGAGAAAATAATGAGCAGGTAAATATAATCAAATGCATCCATGGCAACAGCAAGAATTACATTTACACTGGGTGGGGTTTGGCTTTGGCACTTCTTGAATTTTTATTTTGATTTATTAAATCATATTTAAAAATGACTTTTATAAAAAGGAATGTGGAGAAAAACAGAGTCAAATTGAACGAGCCATTAGAGAAAAGAGAGCAGTGGAAGAAGAACTTGAAAAGGTAAGGCAATTGCATGTATTTTTACATCACATTTAAGATCTCTTTTCCGAAGGGAAAATACATAGATTTTTCCCATTTTTCATGTGTTTCTCCCTTAACTTTATTTTATTTTTTGAGTAGATTTTCTTAATTGTAAATTTTCACATATTTAAGGTTGTATGGATTTTTTTTTTTTAATCCAGAAGGTCTTTTAAAGCTGCAACAGCAAACTGAAAAAGAAAGTTCTTTGAAAAGTGCAAAAAGTAAAAGAGAGATGTTTAACATCATCCAAAAGAATGCTGGAACATATTTCAGTTAAGATCAATAGACAGAAAAGGAAACAAATGTCTGATCTTTGGAAACTTTTCTTTTTCAAGTGGCAGCAACAATGATAGAAATTCAGTTTTATTTTAAATTATGGGAAAATAGAATGCAATGAGGAGTAAACTCACATATAACTTTACTCTTCAGATTTACAGGGAACACAGAGAGCATGAATCTGATAGTAGAAAGCTCGAGCAGCTGCATCAGAAGTATTTACTTGCAGAAGCTGCCAAAGATGACCTTCAGCGGAGTCTACAGATGACACAAAATAAACTGAAACAACTGGAAATTAAGTAAGTGATGTTACAGAAGTAAGAAGAGAAAGCAGTGGAAATTATTTCTAAGTACTTAAATTGTTGAGTGTGTGTTAGGGCTTTGTCAGATCTTTTTATTCAGTAGCAGACTGAATAAATCAAGATACCATGATTGTGAAACTAAGATTGATTTTATCAATTCCATCATCATGATAAAGTTCTGTGCTGGTTTGTGCATAGCTCCCAGTCTGTATCTGGTTCAGGAGTTGTTCAGTTCTTCAGTTGCAGCCAGACTTTCCTTCTCTTTTAGCTCTGAGGAAGAGAAATCTCGTTGCCAGGAAGTTATCTGTAAATTGCAAAGCACTCTGGATTCGGAAAGAGAAAAGTGTGCTTTTGTCAGTGAACAAAGACTAAAACTTCAGCAAGAGAATGAACAATTGCAAAATGAAATGGAGGGTTTGAGAAAACTGGCAGTAGAAGCTCAACAAAAAGCTAAAATAAAGGTATGTTTTGTTTATTATTTTTTTTGTAATATAAGACTGATTTTTGCTTAATAAGGCAGCAGTTCTAAGAAAAAAGCATTAAAAGTTTAATGCTTTTAAAATTAAGATTGAAACTGTCAATGATCCTTCCTGGTTGCAGCTTAAAAGTAATTTTATTGTCGCATTGTGTGTCCTGAGAATTCATGGGGTAACTCAATCTCTGCTAATTAAATTGTATTTTAATGTGTATTAAGTTCTCCTTAATAAGAAGACCCCAAATGTTCTTTGCTTTAAATAAGATGAAAAGATTAAATAATATTGCAATTCCCACCCTTCATGTATTTTTTGTCTCTAATGTGTCAGAAACCTTTGTCTGTCTGACATTCTGCCCAGAGTGTTCCTCTACTTGTGTGTCCACCATGTTGTCAGGGCAGTGTGTAACTAACAAATAATTTAGTAGTGTGGCTGTCAAGCTTTGGCTCTATATTTTCTGGGCAGACAAAATTCTTCTCTATGCTTAGCTACAAACAGGATTATTGGCTGAAAGCTGGTTTGTTCCTTTTGAACATGTTCACTTAAATGTCCCTGAGCAGACTGCAGGTGGGATAAGGAATCAGTAGTCACATCAGCAGATTCATGGCTTCTGGAGGGAGGAACAGCTTTGATCCTTGATGTGCTTTCTGAACATGTATAGCTGGTTCTTTCCCCTCTGCAGTGTAAAGACGCCAAAAAAAAGGGATGTAAGGATCTGGAGCAATGAAGACGACCTCAGTAAGCAGTTTTACAAGGTGTGAATGGGGACCATCTCAGATCTGGCTTCCACTTTGCACTACAAGATAAAGAAAGGTGTCAAATTGAACAGGAACTCTTGTCCACCTCCAGAACCCTTTGCTTAAACAAAGGATCAGAATCTTGTAACAGAGAGGCAGTGGATATGAAGCAGAGAAAGCATACACTAAATCTTTGTCTGTCTTGTTTTTAATCAGACAGGCTTCCATTACAGTCACAGATAAGATTCACTGCTTCATTTCATTTCCCTCTGATGTACAAAGGATTGCAGATGCAGTTAAGACACTCCTAACACATTTAGCCAGATGAAAAAGAACGAACTTGTTTCTGTGGAGAAAGCACAAGGGAGAAGAATAAAGATTACTTACAAAAATAAGCGTACACAGCTCATTATCCTTTATTGTCAGTTGTACTATTTGCTTAAATTGGCTTTGGGAACACGTATCTCTGAGTATATAATTAGAAGTTTAATTATTGTATGTTGCATGCTTTCAACAAATGTTTATAAATTTAACTCAGACGTTGTGAAACAACTGAAGAAAAAAAAAAAGGTAAAGAATGAGAGATTCGATTGTACTGGATTTGTGGGGGTTTTTTAGATAAGCACAATGGAGCATGAACATGCAGTGAAAGAACATGGATATGAAGCTCGACTCAAGGAGATGGAGGACACCAGTCACAAGTCCACTGCTGAGCTCAGACGTCTCTTAGTAGCTCAGCAAAAAGCAACAAACCGGTGGAAAGAAGAAACAAAAAACCTCACTGAAACTACAGAAGCCAGGATCTGTAAGCTGAAGTAAGTGCAGTTTTGTTCCCCTTCTGCAAAGTGTGTTTCAGATACTGTTTGGTGTATGGCAGTAGAGCTGAGGTGGAAAACCCTGAAGAGCAAACCATCCAGACCAGCAAAACAAAGAATGATCTAAACAGAACTTTTGATGCTCTCTGTGAAGTTAGCACTGAAGGAAAAATTTCACTGTTTCATTGTCTTGTTGATAATGTGTGAGGTTTTGTAGTGACAGCAGGTAAACAGAGTATATACATTACTTTGGTTTTCTCTTTCAAGGTACAGCACACTCAATTTAGACAATTTTAGCTTTGGATTATGAGAACTTTTATACATCTTCAGAAAAGCAATAGTATCAGTTCTGGAGTGAACGTCCAGACTTCCAAAATCAACTGGACAGAAAACTCTTGTTTTCTCATGTCATCTTCTGAGCAGTTGCTGTCATAAATGAAGATAAAAATGTGATTGTCCTAAGAAAAAATACAGTATAAACTTTACTTTTCTCCTAATTCATCCATATTTCTTGGTTGAGACTTGTATTTTGCAGTGCAGAATATAAGAATATTTTTGTAAGCTTCCCCTATGCTTTATTTCATTTCTAGGCTCAGGAAACATTGTCAGTTTGCTCAAGTAGACTATTAATTTGAGATTAAATTAGTCTGGTAATTTTATAGAACTGCATAGAATTTTTATGTCCTCAAGATCTCTTCCTCTTCAAAACTGGTTGAAAATTGGAGGAGGTTGACACACTGGTTCACAATAACTGCTAAACCAGCAAGTCTGATTTCATAAGTCCCATTTCTTTAAAATTAAAGTGTTTAGAAAGGAATATAACATTGCATTATCTTTCAGTGGGTTTGAGAACAAAAATTCAAGGTATGCAGCTCTGTTAAACTGATACATTTGAAGCAATTTACTTTGCTAAGGTAAATTTTAGCTCTAAAACTTGTAGTTTATATTCTGTACATCAAAATCAAAACTTCACAGCTGAGCATCTATGTTCATCACTAGATCCTGGATGTGGTTCAGCAAGTTCCAATTAAAAGGGGAAAATTGCAGACTTCCAAAATAATTAAAGTTGTCTGTGAAACAGCTGTTTTCCCTCTAAAACCTTTACTCTTCTGTGTTAAGATGTTGTTAGAGCAGACCGAAAGATTTAGACCTTATTTATCTGCAGCAAAATGCTGACATAGAAAATACAAGGAAGTCTGCTTTGTGAACCTGGATGAAAAATGGGTAGTAAATTTTGAAAATGTCCCCATTTATGTGACTTTAGTAGATATTTTGGTGCAAGTCTAAAAGCTAAGTCAGTTGCTTTATGATATGATTTGGTGTGTTAATGCTTCTTCATACTGTATAAGCTAGAAATAGAAGTCTTTATCAGGCATTTGCTCTACCTGGCAAGGAAGCTGGCAATAGAAACAGGAAGGTTGTCATTTAGACTGACATCAGGAATTTCATATTAAATCTGTGCAGTGATGCTCTGATATTATGGTGACAAGTAGTATAACTGAACCTTATCAGTATTATCCAGAAATTTTAAAACCAGCTTATTTTTCACCTTATATGCATTGCCAGATGCCCAGTGTTGTAGTGCAGAATGGAGTTGGTAGGAAAATTAGCTCCTGAATTTACATTGTAGTAGTTATTCAGCACAAAAGTCCCTGCTTATCCTATAAATGAATAATTATCATATTTCTTTTCATCTATCACAATAACATTTGGGTGCAAGTACAGAGCAGTAAATCGCTTACTTTGTTGTGAACTAAAATCAAGTTGCTGATTAATTACAAAGCAGAATAATTTTGCAGCAAATGCATTTATCAGAGAAATTTCAGTAAGAACACAAAATAACAGACTGATACTGGTAATAGATTAATTAATCTATTATTAATTAAATGCTCTGTTTGAAAGGTCTCTTGAGGCTAATGCAGGAAATGTTCTCACCAATCCTCATGGTGGGGTCCAAGAGAAAGGAGGATCCACATAAATACAGATAAATGCAGAGGTTGTGTTGGTGACATGTAGCAGAATTTCATTTTTTAACAAAAATACAGTTTTTATAAAGAATCATTATTCTTGCAGCATACTAATGTGTTTTATAGCTGAGTGGTTTTTTAGGAAGTTATAAACTTCCTAACCAAGTCCTATCCATGTGTATGGGGGAAGCATTTTAAATTGCATTTCACCAGGAGGTTGCTGTTAGTGCAGCTCTTGTAAACACTGACTCAGTGTCCCATTTGTTAGTGTAGGTGTTTGCCATTTCTTTGCCTTGAAGTCATGATGGTTTTCCAGTTCTGTCCTCATTGCTTTCATTTTCCATGTGAATGTGTCTGAAACATTTTTGCTTCTTTATTAAACTTACCAGCAGCAGCTGCTAACTTTTCCATATTCTGTGCTGCTCATTTGTTATGTTCTAAGTCTGCAGTGTTTTGTTGGTGAGGTGTAATCCATATGCATGAAGGAAGCATTAAATAACTTTGAGGAATGAAGCTACATCAGTGAATGTTAGGGGGGTTTTGATCTGAAAAAAAACTAAGAAGTAGAAGTAAATTTTGCAACCTGTAATGGTAGAGCATGTAATGTAAATAACATAACAATCTAGTAGATCAGTGAAAAACCTGTAGATAGAAGTGTTGATAAGTACATTGATACTTCTAGGCTTCATTGAAAATTGTTCTCTGCTTTTCTGGACCTTTGGATCTCATTCAAGTTAAACATGTAACTGTTGCTGACAAAACTGAACTTGGAATTCAGAACCAGTGCTGAAACAGGAGGCAGCGCATTGAAAACTTGGAGACTAAATTGCACCATTTTCTTCATACAAATCTATTACAGCCGTCATTTATGAGAAAAGCTTTCTTCCCTCTAAGCATCTTAAGATGCTGCATGCATCTTAAGGAGAATTTATTGGTAACAGACCTCATCTTCACCTTGCAGAAGGACAAGGAGCCCGTTTTGCTTCCCTGTCCTTGTGCCAGTCAACCCTGAAGGTAACTAAGGAGGTCAGTGCTCCTTGTGACATGGGTCATCATTACAAATAAAAACCTGGCTCTTGGCAGCACAGCTAGCAACTCACTGCCACGTTTATTCCCTCTATTCCCACACTGTCTACCCTGGCAGAGTCAGAAACCAAACTGCTCTGACCCCTGATTGTATCCATTTTAAATGTACCTTGAGTCCTAATGATATGCACTGAAGTGAACTTAGCAAATGTTTACAATTATAAAATAGTAGTAAAATACTATAGAGTGAGTGATCTCTGTAAAAAGTTGTAAAATAAAGTCATCTTTCATATTCTTTATAAAGGTTTAATTGGAAAACAGAAGTATAGAAATGTTATAAAACTATCAAACTTATTTCAAAATATAATACCTTTCATAACACAATAAGAGCTTTGTGAATAATTTAAGTATTTTATGTTCATTAGTTTAACTAATACTTGAGTTACTATTTGATTTTTTTCCCCCCCCTCCCTTATGTCTGGAATGTTGTCCAAGTAATCTAAATATCCAAATCAGAATTAGATTTAATGTTGAAAAAGCTAGTTTGATCTTCAGTGTCACTCCTCCATGAATGGCTGTAGAATTTGATAATAACTAGAAGCAATCCATGTTGCTATTGTTGCTATCTACAGGGCTTCCAGTTGTAAAGCTTTAGGCTCTCAGTTTGAATGTCCCAAAAATTTAAGGTGATCTGCCTTTGACAGCCATGATAAAAAAGTCAGTATCAAGTGCTTCCAGCTTTTTACTTTTCTTGTCTTCATTTGAAGGAATTTATTTTTGAAAGAAGTGAGGAAAGTATGCACAAGTTTCTAAGGGCTCTTGCTTTTACTGAAGCACTAAAACCCAGAAGAACGGTTCCTCTGGCCACATGTGGGGGAAGAGACTGGCTGAGACTGCTCTTATTACCTTACAGCATCAGTATAAAGCTCTGTAGTTCTTCAGACTTCAGCTGAGAAGAATAAACGACAGCAAAAAGAAAGTGGAATCAGCAATGCCAAAGGAACATTTAGGAAATTTGTAAATTGGAAGGAAACAAACTTCAGTAACAACAGAACGGAGGGTGGAATGAGAAGGGGTGAGAGAGACAGTTGTGACAGCAGAATTCAGGCCAAACCAGGGTAACTCAATCTGCCAGCATCTGCTCAAAGAAAATGAAGTGACAGACTGTGTGCACGTTTTAAAAATAAGGGTAGATGATTCATTCGTTCTGTAAAGCCCACCTTTACAGGTCTGTAGATTAATGCACAAATCTCATCTCATTGGCATATCTGTATTTTTTGTCGACTTTTATGTCCTCATCCTGAGAATGAACAGGTGGGGTAAATAGAGAATTTTGCAGGTAAGCAGATAAACCCTTGCCAGACTCTGCACCAGTGGCCAACACCAAGAGCTTCTTTTTGTTGAGCATGATTCTGGTTGGAGCACGGAACGGAATAAGATTCACATGGATAAACAAAGTTTTATATTGAATCAAATGACTGAATTATCACAGAATGCCCTTCGGTGGACTAGATCTGGACAACTGCAGACAGGGAAAAAGGTCAATCCTCTAACTTGAAGATCTGACAGGAAATTGACAGTTCTCTCAACTTTGCCATGGATATTGCTTTGGCCTGTTGGGCACCTGGATGATTGCTCAGTTTAGGTACAGTTTAGCTTGAATCAGAAATAGGTATACACAGGTCTGTTCTTCTACAAAGCAGTGCATGAAACAATTTATAAACGTTGGCTTAAACCACAAAAGAGGGTAAGTTTGCTTCCATGAAACGTTGATGAGCTTTAAAAATCTGAACTCTCTAATTACAAAAGTAATAAAAGGCAATAACAATGCACAGTATGAACAAACAAATTAATAATTCTATTCATCTGCCATTATTGTCTAGTAGTAAGAGAACTTCTTTTGAGGAAAAAATTAAAAAATACTTGCTGTAGCATAAATCCATTTATTTTAATAACTTTACTGAATGGCTTCATTTTCTTAATAGTCACTTGCATTATAATTGTCAGTACTTAACAAAAGGGAATCCTTGCTTTATTGTTTTTACATTTAAAGACTTTGCTTAGCTTAAGCAATCTGATTGCAGCTATTTTGGGTGTTTTTGTTCCAGTTTCTGCCTCTGACACATTTCTTTGTCATGGTTAGAGTCCCTGACTCATCAGTAGGCATGTGTGGAGTTTGGAGTTCTGTTTTTATCCTTCTTGAGCTTGAAAAGAAACTGCCTCTGAGGAATGACCTTTTTTGGTGGCATTATAGAAGCATTTGCCATGACTGCTTTCTCCTTTTCCTGCATCCTGTACAGTACATGGAGTGAACTGCATGGCATCTTGAGATGAAGAAGTTGCCTCTTTTTCTGAAACATTATTCTTGGCTGCACTTGTGTAATGTTTGGCAGCCATAGCTGCTTATTTTAAGATGTTCATTAAAGAAAAAAAATGAACAGGATGAGAGACAGCTGCAGGTACTGGCAGTATACAAAATTCATAATTACTAAGAGTAAGTGAAGCATATTATAGTATAATTCAACCAAAAAAACAGCTGGCACATGCTATATTTGTCATGAGAGCTTTGCAGAAAGTACTTGCTGCAGCTGGTGGATTTATCACCCGTCTGCTGAAAAGCTAGAAGCTCACCTTTTGTTTCCTACTCACTTAGCAAAGACAATGTGCAGTGGGGGCTGATTTAATTATCCAGCAGTTGGGGTTATTGCTCAGTTCTAATACTGAGATCTCATAAGGTGTGTTTGGGGGGGGGTTAACACTCAGAATGAATCAACTGTCTAGCTCAATAGCCATCACATTTCCTTATGCTTACAAGGTTAAACTGTTTCCTTTTAAATATGTGTTCAGTGTGATCTCATTATAAAAATAATTTCTTGATCACAGCTGTATATGAGCCCGTAAACTCTGTTTATGGTCTGTGCTGCTAAGCATGCTAATTCCACACCTCAGCACAAGCACAGGAGACAGGCTCTTCTCAGTAACTACGAATTTTTAGGGCACCTAAGAACTGGTCTCCTATATTGAAAATGAAAATTTGATGTTTAATACTAATTACAGAGGACAAATTACAAAGTTAGTGTTACATACTAACATACTGTCTTGAACCTGCAAGTTCTTCATCCATCTTTAATTCTCACTTTATATAAAAGTGTTCACATGTGGTAATCTATATGTCATCCTAACTGTTTAACATCATTGAAATGCCTATGAACTTTCATTTTTAAGAAAGTTCGAAGTTGTTGAACTGTTTTTGTGGTGTCTGCCTGGGACTGGTGAAAGAGGTTAAGAAGGTGGGTTGAGAACAGGAGTGGAAACTCCTCACCGGCTGTAGTGGTGACCTGATGTTACAGATGCATTGCAACCTTGTATTTCAAGTCCCATGTATCAGTTTTCTAACTTTTACGAAACACTAAGCTTAAAAGTTTATTGTTGAGAACGAAGTGTCATCATTAAAATAGTATTTCCATTAAGATGAAGATCTGAGGCTGGAGTATCTCCTACCTCAATTCCCTCAAAAAGCATAAAGGCTTTAGCTTCCCTTGCAGTGCATGCAGTTTCAGCACTAGGTAGAGCATTTAAGGTGAGGTGATGGAGTAGAGACTGGTCAGAGGTTAGAGCAGCTCACTTATGTTTGCATTTTTCCCTGGCTAAAATCACTGGAGTTGTGTCTTTAGTCATCCCTCTTCTTGTGATGACAGGAGGGAAGAACAGTGTCCTTTAAGCACCAGCTCAGAGATGTCTGTCATAACCCAGATGTTTTTTGTCTTCAATTCTGTGTAAATTGAGGATCCCTAAAACCCATTCAGTGTAAAAGTAAAAAGACTGCTTTGAAGTAGGTGGTATTTTCCTTTTCCTCACAAAGTGTCACATTGTTGTCTGTCTCACAAGTATAGAATGATGTATTTTTAGGTACTTCAAAGCACCTTTAAAAACACCTAGGTCTGGTTATGTAACACTAATTAGAATGTTAATCTCAATATTGAACTTACTGTGCAAAATGCAGCTTATATTTGTTACATACTAGATAGTGTGCCTCCAAAATACGATTCAATAAACAGGAAAAAAAACCCTGTAAAATGTCAAGTGCTCTTGACAAAGTCTTGCTGATTCCAACAAATACATCTTGTTCCTCTGCCATTACAGTTTTGAATGCACAGCATGAAGAAGTGCTGTCTGGTGCTTTTGAAATCGGTGTTTTAAGAATAACCCTGTAATTAAAACCCACCACAAGCCTCCACAATTCACAGAACTATCTATGAAATTACGTTCCAATAACTGAAGTGCTACTGTTTGCTAATCAGCATCTTTTCTTCTGATTCCCAGAAGTGAGCTGCATCAACAAAAACTCCGTAGCCAGGAGCTCATTTCCCAGCTGGAAATAGCAAATGAGAAGGTAACTGAGGTAAGATAATGACTGATATGACAGCTACTTTCAGTTACAACCTGATGTGCATACACTAAGATCTTAGCAGAAACCTATTTAAGTGAGTTATGTTGCTGGTTTAGAGAAAATTAAGGATTTTTGACAGGGATAGTCAGTAATAATTGGGAAACCTCACTGTTTCTTGCTGACTGACATGTTCCAATGGCAGGAAGACAAATGAACTTTATTCTCAAATTACAAAAGTGAAAGGAGAAATCGTCTTTTTAAGTGACTAATCTAGCAATTCTGGACAAATTCAGGAAATGTTTCTGAACTTACTGCTGCCTGTGAATCCCAGCAAGCCTCTGAACAGGAGCAGGCACACTGGGATTAGGGATAATGTGGCATATACAGAGGCACCAAGTTCTCCACATGCTGTGTGTATGCAGAATTTACATTCTGTGTCCATATATGCATATGGCTAAAAGCATTATCCATTAAAGATTAAGGGCAGGGTTGTTTTGGAATGTGCATTGTTCAATAATTAATGGCCACTTTAGAAAAGGGCTTTCCTGTCAGCCTTATAAATCTGGGATAACATCCAGTTCTATCCAGGATAAGTCCTTCTGTCCTGTTTTTTGTAGTGCTGTGTTATTTAGAGGAGAAAAATGATGTGAGAACAGATTTCTGTGAGTAAAGGCTGGTTAAGAAAGGCTTTTTACAGACCTTCTGAAGGGAGCAGAGGAGATCTGTAGCAGATTTATTTGTATTATCTACTGCATTCCTCTTTCTTCTGAGTGTAGCTAAAACATTTACATTGTGAGGTTGCGTGGATTAAATAACCTGAATTAAAATGTCAGCTTTTGTGCATCTTGCTCCAAGATGGTGAGAAGAGCAGAACTTCCCCTGCAGATTGATTGATTGGAAAAGTCATATGATGTCACATTTGAGCTGGAAATTCTCTGTGATGTGTCAGCAGTTTGTCCTCGGGCTTTTATTGTAAGGGGAAAACAGTTCCACTTCTGACATTCCTCTTGTGTTAAGCTTTTTTTGCTAGAGAATATGTGGATTCAGTAAGAAGAATTTGGCATTGGTGCTGAGAGATTCTGTTTCCACAGGATGAGATGCTGATGATGGAATATCGGGAATACATTGACAGGCTGCAGAGGCGGCTGAACCAGGCAGAACAGAGAGCAGCCACAGCCTCCCAACAGGTACAGAGCTCACAGAAAATGTTATCCAAGCACATGGAATATGCAAAAGTACTAACTTCCCATCATTCCTGAGGCAGAGGTGATCATTCATGAGCATCTTTACCAACACACTTTTAACAAGTTTGGATTTTGGACATGTCACCTTCTGACAGGATGCTCATGTGATAGTGTAGGTTTGTTTGTGGAAACCAGTTTGATATGAATTAAACCTGCACGGCTCAAAATGTGCCAGTGAAGGTGTCCAGGCATTTCCAGCTGCAGAGATGGCACATTGGCAAGGACAGGAAAAAACCCTGAAATAACTGCAGCTCCTGTTTGCAGGGAGCAGCTCTTTTGGAGTGCACCCACTGCAGTTACCATCAGCTGTGTGTGACAGTGCAGCAACTCCTGCAATGGTAAAAATTGTGCAGACAGAGTAGGACATGCTTCTTCCCTTCCAGGCCATTGGAGAGGTAAAGGGAGAGATAGTGTATCCCCCTTAGTATTCAATTTTTCCATCGTGTTTATGCTGTACAACTTGAAGCAAATCCCATGGAGGTTTATACACGGAGTTCATTTTTTTGCCAAGGAAGTTCATTACTCAAGTTGGCCTCCTATTAAGTAAAGATGGTCTTTCTGCCTCCTGCTTTTTTTACAGTGATTTAGGAAAACCATTTGCAAATTACAGCTTGTTAATGTGGGTGACCCCATGTGAGCTGCAGAGAGGAAACATTTGGCTGACCTAAATTGCTCAGTTAGGACAAATGGCATTTTTTTTTTCCAACAGCAGTGAATAAATGGGCATAGCTGCCAAGCTGTCATAACATAAGCTGTGGTTCCTGGCTCTAAATGCTCTCTGTCATGACAAGGTCTATTCAGCTGCTGAAGATTTGCTTTGAAAGAGGAATTTTTTTTTTTAACCTCCTGTTTGTTATGTGGATCTGTTTAGCTCTAATGCTTCTGAGATGCTGTCTTCCCATAAAAACCCAAACATGCTTATGTCACGTTTCAAGGGAATAAATTCATGGCCTCAGTGCCTATTGAGGGAGAGGTCTTGCTGTTCCTGAAAACATTGGTAGTTAGCTGTTCCTCATCAGGCTCATTCTGAAAGATAACGAAGAGATTTGATGTTGAGCAGCCCAGATCTTATTGTCAGACTTCAGAATTGCCTTGCCCTCGTGGCAGAAGTTACTGCAGAGAAACCTGGCTACTCTATAGTGACATCAGAACTGCTGTGGCAAGCCCCTTCCTTCTTCTCTCCATTCCAAAAAAAATACGTACTGACACTGTCCCTGCTAAAGGTTGCAGAAAGAGAAGTTTCCAAAAGTGCTGCAAGAATGTCCACTTTTCTGAATCTGGGTATTTATTCTCTTCTAGGCCTCAGAAGGCTGAATGTTCACACATTGAATTCCATCAGATTCAGAGTGATGATTCTCTCTATGCTTAATCTGTAGGCTGAGGGCTGCCTTTTGACTTGTGTGTTCTCACTACATTATCCACCTTCATTGTAAAATTACATCAAATCTAGGCAGGAGCTGAACTAGTAGAGAGCCTAGAAATTACACTTTTATTGTGGTCAATGACTGTAAATCTTAGCTTATTTTAAAATAATAGTGATTCAGTAAGAAACAGAAAATACAGGATAATGTTTGCACAAGTTTAAAACATCTATTCTGTAGGTGTCTTTTAAAGTGTATTCCTGCTACCTTACTATCATCTTGTATTCTCTGGGATCTGAAATAAGACAAAACCAGTAGTCATCTACAGAGTACATTGTAAATTCTGCTGTTCATCCCAAATTCACACTGCCTGTGTTTGTTCCCTCTCCTCCATGACACATTCGGCATGGAAGTTCTACTGTTACTTTGATCCTACAAAGAATTATTAAGAAGCTATCATCTGCTTGTGTTTCATTACAGCTCAGCCTGATAACTACACAGAATAAAAAAGCTGTTTCCCTGAAGGACCTGGAAAATATTTAAACACATGTTTTTACCATTCACCATGTCGAGATTCAAGAGGATTGCTGGAGAAACTTCATATTGGAGCACTACAGTCAAAAGCACAGCAAGGCTTGTAAAACTTGAAACAAATTCTAGTTTATTCTGGTAAGAAAGGGAGTGGATGATGATTCTGTCCCTGTATGCACAATAAAGATTGGAAGAAGACTGCACAGTGTTGCCGTTCAAGTCCTTTTAATGTAGCAGATGAAGAAAATCTGACACAGTGCTGTGGCACATTCAGGGTTTTTTGCTCTAAAATCCACCAGCTCCAACTGTGACAGGATTGTGTACAGGGAGTAGGTAACACTTGTACTGAATTCATCTTGGCTTTGCTCACATGCAGTTGATACCTTTAATTTTTCCTTATAGTGCAGGTAACTTTATGAATTATAATTAGACTCATTACATCATGAATGTCAAAGAGTTGCTGTTTTGATGGTCGGTGTTTCAGCTGCATGATGCCCCCATTGCCTTCCAGTGTAAAGAATTCAGTTCAGTTTGGTCTAGTGACCCTAAGAGTACAGGTAATAATGAAAATGCTGCTATGGCTATTCAGACAGCTCGTTTCTAAGCACTGTAATCTTCCTGCAGTTGTGCTTTTTTTTCCTAATTACTATTTATTTTACAGTTATTTTACCATTACTTGCTCTTCTGTTGATCTGCTCCCTTGGTTTGTACATGTCTGGGAACTTACATTCTCTATTATTTGAGTTTGCACAAAGGTGAAGTCATCCAGCTCTTATGCCTTTTGGAAATAGTGGGTTTGAATTCCACAGCTGCCAGGATCTGGGAATCCTCACGTACATGGAGTTTTTTTGATAGTTGAGACATGTCATAGCTATCATTCTACAATTACAGCCAAACTCCATTTTCTCTTTTAGCATATATTACAAGCATTTGATAGATGTTTAACTGATTTTGAAGTGCTCACATCTTGGCTTTAAGTGGCATAATTGCTTGTCCTTCCTCTTAAATGTGAAGAGTGTAATTCTGGTTTCTAACCTCTGATTCAGCTGATGGGTAGTGCTTGCCCAGTGCTTGATGGAAATATCTCATTTGGGTTAATAAACCTGTGCGTCCATGGCAATTATATTTGCATTTTAGAGGACAGAGCTGGGCTGACCCCCCGTGGAAGCAAGACTTCCTGCTGCCTCCTGAAATTTTGGCTGTTCAGGTAGAAGCCTGCAAGATGGATGCACCGTCAGGAACAATTCCTGCTTGCTGCAGGGAAAGCCACTACTTCCTACAGTGGTTGCTTTTTCTTTTTGATAGATGCCTGTCTCCATTGCAATCTCTAAATCTCAGTTTTGCTTAAAAGATGTCAAAGGCTCTCCAAAACAACATGGATCCATTTTTCAGAGGATCCAAGTGTCTGTTTGGGTGAGATTTTCATCCATCAGCTGTGTGCGTGATACAGAGGCAGGCAAGGACCAAGCACCTTGTTTCCATTTGCATAATGCACAGCTGAGAGGATGACAGGCCACCTGGAAGATTTTGTGTGAGCCATTAATCCCTTTCACTCCTCAAGGGCAGGCTCTGGCTGTGAAGTGAAGCCTGGCTGGAAGGGGCAGGCACTTCTCAGTATTTGTGTGTTTGTTCCTGGAGGCACAGAAGGGCACCTGCATGCTTCCCTGTTAATTATGGGCATATTCCTTTCACCTTGGGGTGCAGCTCCTAGGTGGTGGCTGTTAGCCAGAACAGGAACTGCAGGGATGACACAAGCACCTCATGGTGAAGGGAAGGGGCAGGACAGCAATTCCAGCAGATGACACAGGAAAGGAAAAGGTTTCTGTCCTGTCTGCCTCATGGAACCACAAACAGGAAAGTGGTGACATGGAGCTCATCATACACCCACCAGCTCCTTTCATTTCCCTGGGGTGTTTAGAGGAATCCTCATCTCCCAGAAATCCTGCTATAGAAGCAAATCTTCTCCCGGTAATGCTTGACCCCAGCCAATTCAGAGTGTGAATGAACTTTCAGGCTAATTATCCCAAAGATCCACAGGTTCAAACCTCATGTTCCTTTTCCAGTGGAATACATACGGAGATTATGGACTTTGCAAGGACATCTTCTATCTACAAATGTAGATGTTTTGAGGTAAGTGACATCTCTTTGAGGATGCCAAGGGGAAAACCACACAGTGTTCTGCTGATGGGATGGGCACAGCTGTCAGTAACAAGCAGTCCTAAAAAAAACCCTTAAAAATTTACAGAATCTTGCAGCTGCAGTGTGCACTGTGATACCTGTACTAATCCATGAAAGCTGTTCAGATCATTGCAGTGAGGTGTTTTTGTAAGAACCCAGACACAAATACAGGGACGTCTAAACTGCTGCTGGCAAGGATACTGCAAAAATGTACAGCATTTATTCACATACAGACAAAAGGCACAATTCTACAGAATATTTTAACAAAAAATACAGCTGTTTCAACTAGGTCTTTAGAAATACTTCAAAAAGGGGAGAAAATAAATACAGGATTGGGCCATGTAATATAAAATAGTCATCTCTACATATAGTTTTTATTTCTGTTTCTCTTCATGCACCTTTTTTTTAATTAATTTCAGCTGAATGGACACCAAAGCTAGGCACATAGTGAAAACTCTGTACAAGTTTTACAAATTTCATCACAATTGTCTCAAACTTCTGAAATCAAGATTTGTACACAACATGAACCCTTCATTTAGATCTGTGTGAGTTTGTAACCTAACGAACAGCATTCCAGGCACCTCTACAGCCGCTGAACTAGCCTACAGTTGGACAGGACACACAGATCAGATCAAAGATCTCTTGGTCAGTCAGCACAAGGAAAGGTCACGCTTGGAAACAAATCCAGCAAATCCCAGTAAAATGCAGGGGTGGGCTTGTCACTGCAGTACCTACAACCCCTCCTGCTGAGCACAGGGACAAAACTAACCTACAGAGCTGGTTGTACCGCAGCCTTTTTGGTTTGGGTTCAGCTCCACTGGAAACCTCACAAAGCTTTTTGCCCTCAGTGCCAGGGGACAAAGCAGCTGAGGCATTCACTCTGCACAACCTTAGTGTTCATAATAGTGCAAATTAACAAGATACCTCTGTCCAAGGGGTGTGAGGTTAAAGGTTTACTCAGAATCCAAATTTAGGGTATTCCATCTATGGCCTGACAATTCCTGCGTGGTTATGAGCTTCTTTCTTACAGAAAATACCGATGCCTGTCTGGAACACATTGCTGGATGTTGAGTAGAACTTACTGGCTTTTACCTTTTGTCTGTCTGCTGTTCACACATTGAACACATCCCAAGAGTGGCTGTGTAACCTCAGTCACCAGTGCCCTGCCTTGCCTTTCACATCTGTAAGTCATGTAATTACTCTGACTTCTTGGGACCAGCAACAGGCTTTTGGAACTGTATTGTCTTATATAAAATTCCCCTTCCTCAAAAGGTTAAGACTTCTGAGTTTTAAAACAACGCTAGGGATGCATACTTAATTGATAATGTTAACTTGCATAGCAAGATAGGGTGTTAAGCCTTTTTTCTTCTCTGATTGAATGCTCTGGAAGACTGAGTCCTATAGCAGAGGAATTCTGTATTGTCAGTGTTCCCTGCTCAGGAGGCAAGGGTCAGACATTTCAAAGTGAGTGGATGCCATAACAGCAGGCTGGGAGTGGGAAAGGGGAGGAGAAGGAGGTTCTTTATGCCTGTCTCTCTGTTAACACATTGCTGCTAAAACTTTTTCACCAGTATATATCTCTCCTATATCTATGAAGAATTCCAAAATGTGCAGGCTCCTAACGTTCCACTGTGATGTGTGCACTCCACCTGGAACAAAACAGTATCCTCACAACCTGTTAATATTATTGCTCACAGCTTACTAATTATTGCCACTTGCAATTATTAAAAAAGTACACAATCAATCAGAATACGAATTCCCTCTTCCATCAAATCTAGTCCATAATAGAACGAAATAGTTTTTCTTTGCTTGACTGTAAAGAGCTAATCACAATGTATTGCCTTTGCTTCTTATCCTATTTAAAAATATATATTCATGTCCACTTAAAGCAACCTTTTAGTGTCCTAAGCCTGACTCACCCACTACATATCATTAGTGCATCTGTGGTGGCCTTTGGGAAATCCTCCTGCCTAGCGCCTTAGAAAACTTCTGTCTTGGAATTGTCATCACATTCCCAAAGGCAGGTGCCTGACTACAGGTGACACGTTATTCCACGGGGTGCTGGAACCCCCCAAACCTGCCCCTTGCTCAGACAAGAGCCATTTGGGAGTATCCTTTGTGTCAGTCCCAACCTTTCAAGCCCTGCCCTGTCCCTTCCTCCTCCTCCAGTGCAACGTCCTGGCTATGCCTGGTCATCATTTACATGTAAACTCGAGCATAGGGAGTGGTTTGAGCTGCCACGTGTGCTCAAACTGAACACAACAAAACACATTCTGCAAAGAGAGGAGAAAGAGCTGCCCCTGCCCAGGGACGGGGAGCATTTGTAATGGCATTTACCAGTGCAGTGCAGTATGGTCTAACAACCATTTTCCATTCAATACACAGGAGTTAAATTAAAAGAGCTTGTGCTTTTCCAGAAGTCAGGGGAAGGGAGTAAAATTTTCAATGCTTTAGCTAGAAGGGATGAACGCAGCCTAATTCCTCCTCCCCGGCCTAGCCCCTTTTATAAGATTTTTTTGAGTTGTGTGCATCCCAACTCCTGTTTTAGTAGTGATGTGACTTCTCTGCTTACTCAGGCAAGTTGCAAATAAGGGAGACTTAAACTTCTCACAGAAATGAGGAGAGTGAGGGGGTATGAATGGGGCAGAGGAAAAGAAAAACAAAAAAAAAACCACAAAAAACACCAAAGAGCTTAAAACAGCTTTAAGTGCATGTAAACATATTTATACAACTCAGAAAAAACGGGTTTTCAATTTGTCAGTCTGTAGCTCTGTCTAAGAATGCTCCTCTCTCTCACCAGTGAGTAAGGTGGAGTTGGCCTGTAGGCAGTGACTCTACTGACCCCGTCCCTGTGTCCAGTCAGGTCGCCAGGATGCTCCTCCGAATAATGTCCGTCCTCCTGCCGATGGTACTGCTCGGACTGAGCCTCTGCTGCCTGCACTTCTTTTCAGCCACTTCTGTCTCTGAGTCACTCATTTCGGCGTCGGGGACATACCCATCGTTCTCACTGTCGGGCTGCAACTTGCTTTTTGTCCGCTCCTTCACTGGAACTCTGCCCACGCCCAGGTAGGGGTAGCCGGAGTTGTGGCGGCAGGCCTCCTCCAGGCTCTCCCCCTGCTGCTGCCTCTCCCCCTTCTTTGGAATTCGGAATCCACCCCAGTTTTTCCCTGGGCTCGTGGGCGTGGTAGGCACTTTAACAACTGTCTGATGAGAGTTTACTTTGATGAGACCCCCGTTACATTTAGGCACTATATCCCTCCGAGTGCCAGGCGCTGCCCTACCACCAGAGTGGTTCACAGCCCTTTTGTTTTCCGATTGCCTCTGAGAGAGTTCTGTGGGTCTCAGCGGTTTGTGGTTGTGTTTAGAAGTCTTTTCCTTCAGTTCTGCCTTGGCCACCTCACACTGCAGGCGATTGTCTCTCCTTTTCCTGTGCTCTGGTATAACGACGCCGTTTTTCTGCTGTGCCGATACAATCCGTGTCTCAGCAAAGGTCTTGTCAAAATGTAAAAAGCTGCCTGGAGCTGCGCCTCCTTCCCTGGGGCTGGGCTGCCTCAGCAGGGATTTGGGGTCATTCCCAGACCTGTCTCTTACCCTGTCTCTCTTGTGCTGTTTTTTCAAGGAGTGGGCCAGGGATGTGCCCATCTGCTTCCTGAAGAATGCAGAATGCCACTTCAGGTCCTCGATCTTGGGGGCATTGGGGCCCAGCGAGGGGCTGTTGAACAACACCGTGTTTTCCATGGAGGAGAATGAGGAAGGCACACCTGCATGGAAGCAAACGAAGTTCAAGTCGAGCAATTCTATAGCTGTGTAAACACCAGTTTGCAGTGTACCTATTTTAACTCTGCTCCTCGTGCCTGACATGTTCACATCAGAAATGGGTATTTGGCTGCCTGTCCTGCACTTTTAGGTCACAACTCTGTAGATTTCACAACATCCTGCTGGTGTGGTTTTAATTTCCTGTACCTGCACCTAAATTACACTTGTAGCAAATACAAGTTAGGACTTGTATAAACACAAGTTAGCACTACTCTGTCCACTAAGACAAAGACACTCCTTAGAACAAAAACCAACCAGCAAGTGGATCTCACTGATGCCATCTAAAATATGGTCTATTAGTTACTGAATAGTTAAAGGGTAATCTGCTCACTGCAGTAATTTTGAAAGTATTCATCTTTCTGAGGAAAGAAATGAGAACAAATGAGGTTCTGTTTGTCCTTCACAGCCTGTAAGCAAACGTTATGCCTGTGGTCTAACATGAGAAAGGGAACACCGAGGCGTACCTGAAACTCTTTCTTGTTCCAACTGCTTTGTGTAGCTGTTAAATATCTGTTCCTGAACTTTGCAAACAGATCTCTTGATTTTTTCTCTCCGCGTCACCATGTAAGTGAGGTTACGCACCTGGAAGACAGCAAGGGGATGGGTTTTACAGGAATTGTATTCCTAGGATATTGCCTATCTGTGCTTTGAATTAATTCAGCTGGAATACTGTACATCATTTAAACGAGTTAGCAGCATATTTAAATTTAACCACCTTCAACAGAATTCTTAGGGAATAGTCTACTTAACTGACATATTATCTGTTGAACTGACAGGCTATTTAATTGGCAGATTATTCCATCAGATTTGGAGAGCCACAGCACTCAAGTAACTTCTACGAACACCTAAGTCACACACACACAAAATCTAGAGAAATGCTGGAAATCCTTGAAAGTACTCAGTATTAAATACTTCCCAGATGAGGGAATCACTGAGAAGTACAGGTAATTCCATGGCTCCTCTCTCACTACAGGGTCATCGTGCCCTGTGAATTACAACCTTGTGGGCAGATCTGGAGAAATGAACCAGCGTGTTTGTTTTTGCAAAGGTCCCTTTTTTTAAATCCAATTATCTCTTGAATGTACAATCAGAGGGAACAGAGTAGTAAAGTGTTAAAATTATTACTAATATCTTGTATCCTGTTTTGACATCACATTTAGAAACGGAGCAGATACACACTGAATAATTTAAGATCCAGAGAACATAGTTACAAAGTCTAACTATTTAGCTGATCAAAGAGAAGATGACAAGAAAGCTTGAGCACATGCATCAGGAACAAAAGATCCCAGGTAACAGCTAGGATCTGGGCCATCTGAACAGCTACAGAAAGGCCATGGGCTGGAGTTGAAACTAGGAAAAAAACCAAAACAAAATCTACAGCAATTCATTGTAAGAGTAATTAGGCATCAGGATCCTTTACAAAGGATGCAGTACATCCATGAGCACCTGCTGTCCTGATTTAAGGATGAGACAGTATTATGAAAGAAAGGCTCTGGTTCACCTACAGGATACTGAAGTAGGACCTCCTGAGCCAGCTTTTGGCTGTGGCCTACATGAGCCTTGTGCTGTAGAGACATGAAAAACTAATTTCAGTGCTCTTTCTGGCTCTAAGAGCTCTTAAATTCTACCAGTTAACCCAAAAAGAAAGGAATTCAGGATCAGATTTACTTATTAAACACCAAACTGATCCTATTGAACTGCTCTTGAAACATTCAAAACCTAAATGAATCAAACATCATTTACCTCCCAAACCTACACAGGCAGTCCAGGGAAACATCATCCTGCTCTGGTATGCCAATGAAAAACAGATCTGCTGCAAATCAAGGTAAGTTTCATAATCTTTTTCACTAGATGAGTGTGGAAAGCCCTTAAAGGCTGAAAAGGCTTCAGCTGGAGGCTGCAATACGGTCCACAGCCATCAGAGTTAATCAGTAAAAAAGCACAAGGGAAAATACGACAGTCCACCTGCAGGGTGATTGAACGCTACACGCCAAGACCTGCTGGCCCTGTGACTGACCTCTGTGTGCAAAGGGCAATTGCTGTGCTCTGGAGAAATTTAGTGTTGCTGGTCTTGCCTGACAGCACAGCTCTGAGCTTAGCTGCAGCTGGGGGTGAGCGTGGTTTGGGAACTCGGCTAACTCTGTCCAGCACAGGCAGTGCCAAGGCTTACCCGCTCCAGGTCCTGCCGGAGGTGTGTGAAGAGCTGCAGCCTCCTAAACAGAACATCCTGCTCCCTTTTAGCCAGATTGTCCTCCTCATCCTTCTTTGGGGTAATCAAAGGCTTATTGAAATTGGATTTCCTCTTCAGCTTCCAGTACTGGTAAAGGAATTCCACCAGCTCCTCAGGCAGCCGCAGCACTTTGGCCACTTCCAAAGACTCGACAAACGTGTAGAACTCGTCCTCCAGCTGCTGGAGCTTCTGCTTGCGAAGGCTGACCCTGTGGGCCTCCTCCTGGTTTTGATCCATGCTGTGGAAAGGGTCCATGTGGGCAGGAAGAGAGGTGTCCTGAATCCCATTCCTGTTCTCCTGACCTGGGCTTTCACTCAGAGTCTCAGCATCGGCTTTCTTGGCGGAGCTGTGCTTGGTACAGTACGACTTGAACTTCACCTCGTCGTTCTCTGCCAAGATGGTCTTCATCTCCAAGCCACGGTCAAATGCACAGGTGACATGAAAGGCTGTTCTGCAGTTTTTCACTGAACACTGGAGAAAATAAATTACAATTAACCAAATAAATATGAAGTTAAGAAGCCGCACTGCCTGAAACTATTGGAGCAGTCAGGGCTGCTTTGGAAGAAAAACCCTGTCACCACACTCTGCTTCTAAGCTGCACATACTTCCTTGCTCTCTTTAATGAGGGTTATGACTTAAGAGCGTTCAGGCCAGGCAAGGATCAAGTGGCCCAGAGGGAGAGGAGTGTTTAACCCCCACCTCCAGCCCCACCATGCTATTCCATACCCAAAAAGCCACAAGAGGAACATTCCTTCTGACACCAGAGCCACTTGTGTACAGCACCGTTACCCAAAGGGAACTGTTCCCCTTCAGACTGTGGCAGCATGAGGCGGGAAAAAAACATCATGGTGGCTCCAGGCCAGTCTGAGACTTTTAATTAAAGTCTTTCCCAGCACCTGGGTCCATGCTATCCAAAGGGCCTGAACCAAGGGGAATTTTTTTTCCCGCTATCCCAGTTTTCTAACATCAAATATTAAATCACTGTCAACCATTACTTCACTTAGGCAAGGAGGAGAACAGGAAATTCAAATGTCATTTTGCTTCCTACTCAGTGAACCCAGCCATCACAGAGTGATGGGCACTAGCTCAGCTGATTTAGCACTTCATTTCCATTATATCCAATTTCCTTTCACAAAATGCTGTCCTACATACCACCAGCCACCAGTTGAAAGGTTTATATACATATAAACATGTATATATATACAAACACGCACACAGATGTGTTTGGATTCGCTCACGCCTCTGGTGAACAGGATTTAAAGTGGAAATGAGCATTAATGCTCCTAACTACGAAACAAAACTATGCTTAATACAAGCCACCGACCCTGAAAAAGCAACAAACTGCACTGAGATGTTTATACAGTGCTTTGTAAAGAAGCCAAATCTCTCTCCCCTCTGGGTTTTCCTGCTCAGGTTGACTCAGCAGCCAGATGGCTTATAAAGGTACAGCAGGGTTTAAACTGCACAGGTTTCAAATGAGCAGTCTTTAATAAAATCAACATATAAAAGGAATTTAAAAATACCAAAACATCTTCTGCCCTTTCCTCTCCTACTAACCAACAGGCCAGGAGCATCCCAACTGGAACACTGAGCAGTACAGAGAAGTGCTTTAGCCATAATTAGCTCTTACTGCAGCTCATGTTTTTTTAGGAGAAGAGGGGAAAGCCTGTCTCACTGGGAGGAAACAGTGCTGAACCTGGGGGAATACGCAGTCTTGCTTTTCCCAGCTTATTGCAGCTGCTCCTTGACCAGCCTGACGTACACTTCCAGCTGCCACTTTTCCTAATTGTCTTGCACATATCAGAAGGTGGCCTGGAGAACGGACAAAACAGCTTCAGCTATGTAACAGCAGCCAAGAGGGAGGGCATGGCTCTGCAAGGAGGGATTATGGTTGCAAATTTATATGCTGTGGACAGATTTATTTTCTCTAGTTAACAGTTACTATTTCATACATTTCTCACATGGAAGTGGACTGTGATAGGTTTCACTGGAACTACTGCTGCACTGCTGGCTTACAGCTCTTCCTGGCAGCCTCACCAAATGACTTGGGGCAGAGGAGAAAAGGGAAATGGATATAAACTAATTTCAAAAGTAGAGTAAGACTCGAGCAATTTTTGTGTCTTTATGCTGGTCTGACCACCATGGATCCTGTAACATCAGGCTAGCCCCAAAAGAAAGAGCTCTATTTCAGCCTCCTTATGAGACTGTAGTATCATCCTCTGTCTCAGGGAGCTTCCTGAGGATTGCTGTGCTGCTGCAAGTGCTCTGAGGATGAAGAGCACCACCACAACGCTAAGCTATGTCTTAGTGTCTTTTTCTACACAATCACAACACTGCCCCAAATGGGTCACCTGTCCTTACACTCCCTCATCATTTGTTCTCAAGTAAAGGAGACCAAAGTCTTGTCTGCTGTCCCAGGGAACAAAGTATCTCCTCTTTCAAAAATGTGAGGCTCGGTAATGTGTTTCCTCAATCTTTCTAGATTTTTTAAATTTTCTTAAAAGGGTTATTTATGAGTGATTTTTCACTGTAGAGGATCTACAGGTGCCTTACAGCTAACAACCCAATAGAAATATGCACGTGGAACAGCACTGCCTGGTCTGAAATGCTCTGTGCAGATCAGGTCAGTTAAGTCCATAGTAACAACCAGTAAACACATTTTGCTATCTACTAAAAACTGACAAAAGAAAACACATAGATATTTCTGTGGTTAAAGTACCTGTATAGAAGCTCCAACTTTTTCATTACAAAGGCTGCACACCAGTGCCCACCTACTGCTGGGAATGTGGGAAACTTTTGTGATGGGCTCCATTTTTTCAGGGCTTCCGATGCTCACCTAAGAGAAAAATGGTCCAAAAAGTGGAGTGACTGTGACAGTGTTAACTGAAAAGAGAAACAATTTTATCAGTCAAATTCCTTGTGTGCATATGTAACCCTAGTGTGTCCCAGGTTCCTCAGTTTATAAGGATCTAAAATTCTTTAAAAAAAAAAAAAAAAAAAAAAACAGTTTTTAACTTTNGGGGAGGATTAAAATTTTTTAAAAAAAAAAAAAAAAAAAAAAAAACAGTTTCTCACTTTGTGACCAAACAAACCAGTTTCAGGGTGAAGCCTATTCATTTCAGATTATCATACAGGATGAACACTCTGACTACAAGAACCCGTAGGAATTCTGTCCCATTCAAACTTTACTGATTCACCTTTAACGTTCTGTTTACAAAGCGAAATGGTATCTTGTGTCCTTGTTTGAACAACCTTTGCGAGCAGCAAAGGCCTCATTTTCCAAGGCCTAACTCTGATTGACAAAGGGAATGCAATCAGATTTTCTACAGGCAAAGCACCACCCCCGCCACGACTTTCTACCTAACCAAGAATCTTTTACGCTGCATTTCCAAGTTGAACAATGCTCTGAGGAGATTTTCCTCTCCCAGAATCCCCAGGCCCAGCACCCACCTCTGGAATCCAGAGAGCGCAGCTGACGTGCACCCACTTGGTGCCGCTCCGGGTGGGCTTCATGGCGCCGCCCTTCTTGGGGCACAGGAGGCACTTGGGCTGGACGCCCAGCGCGCAGGTCCGGCACAGCCAGCTGCCCTCGGGCACCTTCAGGATCCCGTAGCACGCCTGCACCCCCACGGGCGGCAAAGAGAACAAAACACCCTGTTGTTTCTTGGCTGTTCACACACAGCCTCTCACAACTCTCAATGTTATTTTTATTCAGAGGGAAAAGTGCAGAACAGCAAGACATTCTTCAGAACTTTGCGTCTTTACGGAGCCCTCTATCCAAATTACTGTCAGGTTGAACGCAGTTAAGTTGCAGGTTTGATGTGATCAGAGAAACACTACAGGTCTGCAAATGCCAACTTCACCCTGCGAACCATGTAGAGTATCACTTGTACTCACAGCTGCGTATCACTGTACTAATGATAAAGAACACAATTCATTATCATTAGTACAAAAGCAGTTAAGTAACACATGCCAGAAAATGTGTTTCCTGCTCACCAGACAAGTTTTTCCAAACACTGAATGACAACAGAAACTTTTTTAAAGCTGGGAAGCAAGGACAGGCTGGTAGGAGAGCACCTGCCACAGTAAGAAGCTAAAACTGTATCTCTTCTTTTACATTAAGAAAACTTCTGAACTACCACAGAAAAGTGACGCGCAGTAGTGTTTCCTTAGCATGGCTCAGTAGGTTCTCTGTTAAATTACCTGTAATAAACCCCACCTGTGTCCCTACTGATTGCCTTTTTGGAAAAGTTTCTGTTACCACCCGACACCCTGCGGCTGCCGCCATACCTGGTGCACACAAATATTGCATTTGTCACAGAACACCATTTCATTGCCATCCTCTCCATCCGGAGACTGACAGACGTCACAGACAACATCCTCATCGTATTCAATCCCCAGCCCTTCTTCTGTCTCGATGGCGTGGTTCATGTTATCGTAGCAGCGCTGCTCAAACTCCTCCATCACCCTTTCCATGGTGTACTCATCCAGCTCCAGCATCCCTGGAAAACAGGAGTCGTTCACATCGTTCAAGAAAAGAGCGATAACCGTCACCGCAAACAGCTCCACCTTCTTTTTTAACAGCTGAGTAGACACAACTAATCCCCACATAGACACATTTCATTCCTAGGCAATCATGTCTATTCCAGCATAAACCAGGGAAACTAAAAAAATGTCAAAGTTTTCTTATAACTGTATTAAACTAATGAAAGTGGAATATCCAAATCTTTCAAATTCTAAGAAAAACTTTGAAAGACTTCTTTTGGCTTCCTGGTCTTGTTCTCATTTCTCCTTCTGGGATAGCACCATCTATGGCTTTTGCTCCAGTTTTGCCACCCAGATGTTGATTCTTTAGTGAAAGGTTTGAAAGTATTTTGAATCAAAATTGATGGAGCAGGGGGAGAAAACCAATGACAAAATCTCCTATGATACTTGGAGTGAATCTACTGTTTCTAACAACAGTAGTTGGGTTTGTTCCAACCCAACAGGGTGCAACTCCAACTGAGGTCTCCAACAGACCCTGTTACAGCAATAAATTAATTTGTTGTAAAAAGTGAAAAACATAGCTGTAATAAATGCCACATCAAGTCTTGGACAATAAATAAATGCGATATCTAATCTGAAATTTGCTCTCTTCCAACAGCATCCATCAGAAAATTATTCATGACACACAGCTACAGAGCCATTATGTTGTGGTATTTTATAATTCAGATTTGTTTTGAAACAGAAAGGCCTCCCTTTCCAGGTAACTCCCCCTGTTTACATCCTGAGCATGACCTTCTATGGTGTACAATATCCCTTTGGTCAGTTTGGGTCACCTGTCCTGGCTATGCTCGCTCCCAGTTTCTTTTGCTCACCTCCTCACTGACAGACCATGACACAAGGGAAAAAAAAGCCCCTGACTTAGGATAAGCACAAACCCCAAAATATCAATGTGTTATCAACACCTTTTCATTACAAATCCAAAATACAGCACTTGTAACAGCTACTGAGAAGAAATTACCTCTATCCTCGCTGAAACCAGCACAGACAGAGAAGAAATGGCAACCCCAGGAGTTTTAACAAGAAAACTCTCCTTTGGGCTCTCCCTGTGAAAAACTGAGCCAAAATTTCCACAAAACAAAGAATAAAATAACCTGTCTAGCTCCTCCAGATCAGGAGACAAACACTCCACAAAAGTACTTCCAGCTTCCCTTACTGACAGGTAAATCCTTGCAGCAGGGATCAATGCATCCCAAGCTACCCAAACTGAGCAGCTGAAAGGCAGCAAAAAGGAACACCCAAAACCCTGCTGATGAAAGGATTTTGCCCTGCAACCCAGAACTGCTGCACCAGCAAAGCCGATGATGGCAAGTTTTACACCAGCTTGCAACTCAATCCTGACCTCACAACTGCTCTCACTTTGTAAGTCACCCTTAGAGACCTGTGACAGACTGCCTGTGCACTTGCAAGGGTTACAGAGAGGGAAGCAGGAGCTGCAGCTCCCGTTCAGATGTTTACAGTCATTCTTCTACAGACACACTGTACCTTCTCTGTACCTGAAGCAGTCCTACAGGGATCAAAGAAAACACAGGGAGTTCATGGCTCTAGGGACACCATAAGGAAGAGCTCCAGGTGCAGATCAGGAAGCAGCTCACTTTTCAAATGCCCATTTGTAGCACCTCCTAAGTGTGTAGTGTCTGACCGAGCATCCACGCACACGTTTCAAGAACCCCAACATGCTGCCTGGTACTGACAGGAGCATTTCCTTCCCTTTGTATACAGCAAAACGGAGTGGGCAATGATTTAGAAAAAACAAGCTACAAGAAACTACACCAAAACATAAGACTGAACAAATTCCAGCTGTTCAGTGTGCCATGTGCAGCATGTACTGTTAAAGGTTATGCTGGTGGAGCAGAATGGGGCTCCCTGCAGAGGTACAAATCTGCCCCTCTTGTGCTGCTCACACCCCACGGTGGGAGTCCTCTTCTGGTTTTGGCAAAAGACACACTGGATAGAAGGATACCAAATAAACAATAAAAAGTACATTTCTCCCTTGAGGAAAGCTAAGGGAACTTGCTGCTGCTGTTTTCCTGAAGATAACTGGAAAGGTAACCTAAACTCTGGAATTGTAAACTGAAATCCTCTAAGCCCAACACTAAACCTGAGCAGGACTGATGTGAGATCTGGAAAAAAGGCCTGGGTAAGAGACCAGGCCAAGACATCATCTGTTTCTTTCATGTGTTGGTTTACAAAGGAGAAATAGAGTTATAAATGGTCATTTTGTGGTTTACCAGTTCTTCAGCCGTGCCACCTATGGACTACAGCCATGTAAAACATGGTTGACTAAACTGCAACCCAAAACATGGAACTGCCACAGTGCCAAAACAAAAACCAAAAGTGTTCACCAACATGTCCAAATCTGTTCCATCTGGCACAGCATCTTTTCCCTCATCCAAACAACGTGGGAAAAGTTCTGTGCTGACTTACATCCTATTCAGTTCGACTGAAACCCTTTCCTGAAGCACTCACCTTACCAAAGAAACATTGCAGTTCGCCGCTCTCCCCGGTCCTTTCCCACACACAACCCATTCTGCAGAAAAGGGAACAGCTGCCACCCTTGTGCCAGCTCCTCCTCCTCCTTTGGAACTAGAGCACACAGCCATAGTGGGATTTGGGATCTCCCTCCAATAAATCACTGCAGGAATTCCTTACTGTCCCATTACTCAGCTGGCACAGATTCGCTAAACCTCCCGAACAACTTGTCTTGCCTTCTCTGCACCGAACAGCACGAACTAAAACGATGGTACAGATTTGTGATGAAGAGAAAAATAAATAAAAAATAAATAAACGGCACTGCCTGGAAAAACTACCAGTGGTCTCTCTGATGTTCTCTTTGAGAACCAAGATGCCAAACTGGGAACTTTGAGAGATGGAAAGCAGCAGAGAAAAAAAATGAAACATGTGGCCAGATTCTGGCCAGGTCTAAGCTGATACGATGCAGGAGTTATGAAGGCATCTCTCTTAAGGTTTAATCACACCAGGTCTGCTTTCCCATGGCTACCCTAAATCATACGATTACTATCTCCTCATACCCCTACTGGTTTTTTCCACCGCAGCCCTCCTTGAAATTATTCTTAAGATTGCCAGCTTTAAAAAGAAAAAAGGCAAAAAAAAAACCAAAAAGGCAACAAATCACTCATTGCTCACCCATTTCTTTGAATTCTTCGTTGGCAAGTTGCAGCCATGCTACGTCCACATCATTGAGGTCATAGCGGCACATGCTGTCTGCCAGGGTTCGGATGTCCACGTAGCCCAGCTCCGGGGGCTCCGCGCCTGAGGAAACGATGTATTTCCTGGGACGTGTGAAGGTGACAGCTCTTGTCTCAGACACAACTCTGAAACAGACATGTTTGCTGAGAGGCTCAGCTCTAGAGAGTTCAAAATGCTTTACTCTAAGTGACTAACACCCAGTAGCAGCAGCCATCTAATCATCCCAGCAATCACCTGGCACCACTGAGATGGGGAAACGGTTCCACCATGCACTTCCATAACAAAGTGGTGGTACTGTAAGAACTTCACTGAAGTTGTCTAGAAATCCAGTTCATTGCCAGAATTCTAACTAAAATTGAATATTAGAGGACAGAGCTGTGCTTACGCTTACCTGAAATTCCCACTCGTTTAAAGCTAAAGCAGGAACGCTGTATTTACACAGTGGCTGCCATATACACAGACGTTAAACTCTGGTTTAAGACTTTTTTTAAAATCAATCTGCTTAACTAAAATACTGACAACAAGAACATTCAAGGAGAAAAGAAGTATTTCCAGCTGTCTCAGTACAGGACACTGCCCTTTCTCTTAGTTAACAGCACACACTGAAATTGAGTTTGGATGGCACCCACTTCACAATGCAACCCCGGTACCCCCAGGAGCAACAGGCCACACTGCTAAATGCCTGCCTCCTGCACTACCACTGGAGATGACTTTTTGGGGTGCTAGTGCTACAAGGGAGGAGAATGCACCACTCTGTGCTGCCACAACTCTCTGCTGGGAACAGCCTAAGCTCCACAAGGAGCAGGACAGCCTCCATCCTCCACTTTATTCTGCCCCCATCTGAGGTTCAGTGTGTTAACTCCTCCTAGCAAAAACCCTGATCTGCCACTGCTGTACTTGCACAAGCAGATCTCTGTAAATCCTCCACCTATTTCAGTCTTCTGCACACCTCTAAAGCTTCCCCTCTTCTAGCTTATTTCAGACAACAATCAGGAACAGTGAGCAAGAGCCAAATGTTGAATTTGGGGCTTCTGAGGTGCTGTGAAAAAATACAAATGTGAAGGACCTTGCCAGCCTAACTGCACAGCCCAAAGCTGTTTTTGGTCATATTGCACAGCGTTCAAACATTACAGACTACTGCATCTTCACAGAGAATGTACTTTAAACTGGGCACTGCTCTCCAAATCTTCCTTATCATAAATTCCTTCCAGAGTACCTCAAATCATAACCTCTGGGCAGCACCCTGCCACAGTAGTGGCACAGAAGAAACAAGAACAGTGACTCTAACCTCAAGAGAACTCCCTTTCCTGGCTTTATTTCTGTGATAGAGAGAAGTAAAAAAAAAAGGCAACTCTTCCTACATAGTGACAACCGTTCAGCTGAATTATCCACCTGACCACATGTTTACAGTGTATCTCCACACAGCCTCGCTTCTTTCTCCCGCTCCTCTGCCCTCATCAGTCACTACCAGGCCACACCTTTTATTCACTGTTATGTTCCTTACTAGCATCAGCTCCCTGTACAGCCTTGGTGTCTATCCTACACCAGCTATGATCTGTCTATTGCTTATTGCACGTACAGAATACCCCCTCTTCCCTCCTGAAGTCAGGCACAGAGCAGTTCCTGCACTCCAGCAGCACCAGGGCAGAGCTCTCTGAGTGTTCTGTGATGGAGCAAAGAGCACAATAATCAGGCATCAGTGGGCCCCTCTGACCAGGAGGTGCTCAGCAGCAGGACCACACCAGACAGCTCAGCAGCTAACAAGGAGTGGTGCCTGCAGTGCCAATACCTCCAACTGTAGATGCCTTCTTTCCCTGTCTTTTACCATCTTCACTTTGGAGCAACATCTCTACTGGCCCCTGGCAGAGAACACCTCTCTCCTGAGTGAGTACCTGGACCTGCTGTAGCCACCAAACAGCAGTGATCCCCTGGGAGGTTTTTCCTCTGCTCAAGCCCACAGGTGTCCTGGCCCTCTCACAGCCCTGAGAGATGCTTCACAGAGGAATCCGTGAGGAGCAGGCAAAGTGAGTGCAGGTGCACTCTGTGTGTGTGTGTGCCTCTGCAGGGACTGGGAGAGGTCAGTGTGGAGCAAGGAAAGGGCATGTTCCCATGTCCTAAACTGCAGAGCAGAGAGCAAAATTCCAGATTGTCCTTGGAGCTCCAGGTCCAGTCCTTCAGAAGAAGGAAGGACGGGGTTTACCTGATGTACAGGTTAGTTCTTCATGGTACAGACCTAGTGGGGCACTCTGCAGGTTCCTGCACAGAACAACACTAACAAACTTTCCTGTGCCCCCCTCAACCCAAGGTTAAAGCTGACAGATACAGACCTAACAATTTTTTGCTATGTTTCAAGGATTGAGCTGTTCTGGTCCCACCAGCACTGGTGGGTTGTTTAGTAATGCCTTATGGGCCAGCCTGGACTGACTCAGAGATCTAGAATGATTAAATGGCAAAAATCCTTGCTCTTATTTTCTCCAATCCCTAGTAAGCATAAAATGGGCTGCAGCACACTCCTGCCCTTAGAACTGCAGTGTTTAATTTGAAACAGGAAATAGTATCTAAGTGTAACAAACATGGCAAGGAAAATAAGGGGGTTTTGGATAAGAGCTAGAAAATCTCACATTATTTAGTTACATGCACATCTGGACGGTTCTTAAAACAGATGAAATGTTGTACAATCAATTTCTTAGGTTAATAAAAGAAATCACAAAAAAAAAGAAAAAGAAAAATAAAAAGAAAAAAAAAACCTAAAACAAAATAAACACTGTGTTTTCCCTAGCCCTTAAGCCTGGTTTGTCCAACTGTTCCTGGAAAAGAACCTAAGGGAAAGAGGGAACACCAGACAAGAGCTCTTCCAGCAATGATAAGTGACCTCAAGTCTGGCTTTAAAATAGAAGCTATTTTTAAGGTTCTGTCATCACACTCCACACTAGTGGATTGCCAAAATCAGTTCTCTGACATTCATATTTCACACAGGCAGAACAGGCCTGACTCTTGACCTCTCTGACCATGCAAAAAGGTGAGGCAGGTTGTTCTTCATCTCTGAGGATCAAGACCTTCCTAGCTGGGCACTGTGCAACAAATCTCAGGAAGCCAAGGCAATGTAGACATAAGCTGCTAGCACAGACGTGTGTGTATTTGTTCACATTCCTCCAAATTATACCTGGCTACTGGTTCTGGGATGGTCCCTGGGCTAACTGGCACCTGAACTCCCTTTTCCCACTCCTGCCTCCAGGGATCTGCCAGCACATAGTATTCATCAGGGTTCAGCTGGAAGGAGTCATGTAACTTCATGGCAGTGATCAGGTCCGTTCTGAACACCTGCAAAGAGAGTGACCAAGAGAGAAAAATAGAGACACTGACATTTGATATTGACACTCTGTGATTCACAGCTTCAGGGTAACCATGGAGCACAGTGTGGAACAAGGTCACTGTACCACCAGTGCACCAGCCCAGCCCACTGCAGAACAGGGTTTAGCTTCATGGCAGGGAAAGGGGTGGCTGAGGGCACAAATTCTGATAGGATGACTTTCACTGGACTTCACTACAGGTCATGGCACTCCTCCTGCACTGGAGACGTAGCTCTGAAAGTTGTTACCCACTTTTACCTCCACACTGGCTACAATAAAAGCTGCAGGAGTTCTGAGTTGTAAAACAGCAGCACAAGGAAGGTTCATTTTTGCTCCCAGGCTTTTTGGATTTATTTCTTTTTTAATTACTGGAGCTCTGACTCATACGAAGACATGCTGCAAATTCCCTGTGGTAGAAATCAAGGCGTGACTCCACCATGACCAGACGCAAGAGGAAATTCTAAGGAGATGACTCTTGGTGCAAGTACTTAAAAAAAATAACCCAGAAGATAAAAAAAGTAAGACCCAAACTGGAATTCTGGTGGCAGCTCCCCATTCAGCACAGGTATTTATTCTATCAGCTACAGACACTTGTGTGTCACAGCTGTAATTTTCCTTTGCCTTTGCAAAGGCATCCAGCTCTAAAGCCAGCAGGATGTTTGGCAACCTTTGGGCTAGCAGCCATGAACAAGCAGCCATGCTGTCTTCAACAAGCTACAGAATGAAATAAAAAGGGATGCACTCCTGTGGCAGGCCTGCTGTGGCACTGCTGTGGCAGCTCCAGCCTGTTGGCACTGCAGAAAGCAGAGTGCCCTAGCACGGGCATCCCAACTACAAGCCTGCACTTGTTGACACGAGTTCCAGCCCTTCCCACCCTGCTCCCCACAAAAGGCAAGGCTCTCCTCACCTCCACAACACAAATTTGTAACTACTCCATGCTTCATTCAAAGGAAAGGGCTAAAAAGCAACCAGGTGACAGAAAATAAGCACCACTAGGACAAGAAGATGACAGGCAGAGCTCCCCGCAAACTTCTCAGTCTGTGGTGGTCAGAATCAATATCCACAGAGCCCCATGCTGCAGCTACAGAAGAAAAGACTGGATTTTCAGGGCAGTGCTCCTAGGCTCCCTTACGAGGCTGCTAAGGTGGCAAAGTGACCCATCCTCCCAGTCCCAAACCAATGGTCACGCTGTTTCCTCAGCCCCAGCCCGCTGCTGCATGTGGCTGAGGCAGAACCAGATGTACCCAGAGAGCTACCCAGGCAGCCACTTCTGTCATCCCCTACTCGCACATCTGAAAACCCCAGGATTTTTGGGCAGTATTTTAGTGTATCTGATGGCTAATTACACTTCTGAGAACATTTTCAAGTGTTATTTGCCTTGCCACACTGTGCATCTCGAAACCTTTCCTCCCTCCCAACACACACATACTATCCCACTTCTCTCTGCTCATGTTTCTGTTTCCACTCTGGTTTTGTCATTAAAATAGCATAAAATCATGACATTTTTCTTAACACTTGTCTTAACATGTTCAGAAAAACTGCCAGCATTAAAAAGTAAAGAAAAAGACTGCCATATGAAGAATGGGGTGAATGCTACTAATGAAATATAATTAAATGTTTAAAACAATTCAATTACAAGTCCTGTAAGTCTTCAATCAAGAAATGAAAAGTAAGCCACAAAGTAAATGGGCTCACAAAACAAACAAGCACAGCTGGCCAGGGGATTCTGCACTTTTAAGTGATTTGACTTAAAGCAATCAAAAGTCAAATTAAAAGAAGACTAAAAATACAAAATGGGACACAAACTTTGCTCAATCTACAAGCCAAAATAACTCAGGCTCTTGGATAAATTTGTCACGAAACACCCTCAGAAGCAAAGCTAATGCAGCACCTGACAGGCAAGAAACTCGTACCCAGGCCAGTGGCCCCGTGACACCATTCTTTCTGCTCTAGCTGCTGATGCAATCAGAGTGCCTGGAGGAAAGCAGAGCTTACAGAAGTGCCGGCTCTCAGAAGCACTGAACACTTCAAAGCTAAAGGGTGAAACCCTGGCCACGCTGAAGTCAGTGGGAATTTTGCCGCCAACTTCAGTGAGCCCAGGATTTCACCCGGGGAGTTTCCCGAGTGTCACTTTGCTGCCAGCGTGCTTCTCCTGCTGTGGCGAGCAGCGCCAACGCAGCGGGGAAAGGCTGCGGAGCAGAGCTAAAGGGAAGTACAGGACAGGCTCATCCAGACTGAGAAAACATGAGGGAATAGCACAGAACTGCAAAGATTCTGACAGCAAAAGCAAGGTAAGGGAGAGAAGAAAACAGAAGCAGGCAAAGAAACAACAGCAAGACTCCTAATTATCTCAGATAATTTCTTGATAGCCTTTCATGAGGTAGTTCTCTAAAGCGGGTATAAGGGGCTCCTTCTAAGGGATGCACAAAAGATAACTAAGGAAAACAAGCCTATTTCCAGCAAGAATAAATTCACCAGGGATCTCCACAACCACAAAAGAAAAGGTCTTTAAGAACCAAAAATCAAAGGAGTTTGGAAACCACCAGTACTAAACATAGTTCATACTCAACAATGAATGGGATTCTCCTCGTGAAAACTCTTCTCTGAGACTTAGGTACACTGTTATTGGGGAGATTCATAAAGCAGTTTTTCTTCAACACCACTCACTGGGCAAGTACAATAAATGAGAAATTCCATCTCCCAGAGCTAAGCCTTTCTTTGCAGCTTCTACAAAGTCTGCAGTGTAGTATTTTGCCTGAAGACAGGAAGATTCAGCAAGAACATTTCCAAAGAAATGGATCACACTTTGTGTGTTACTAACAGCTGATCCAACCTGGAAAGTTCAAAGATTTTTATCTCCCCTGATAGTATTTCTTCAAAGCACTAGACCAGACAGAACTGTCAGGAAGCAGATTTCTAGTTTGACAAGCACTTTAGCAAAGATCACACACACCAAGCCCCAATACAAACTATGAAATAAATGCACCTAATGTAAATTTTCACTGTTCACATATCAAGCTGCAAATAAACCCTGATGCCCAAAATAGCACAAGAAAGACTCTGCAGCTATGCTGAATGGGTGTCAGACTACAACAAAATTCACAGATAGAAACTGGTGGTGGTAGTAACTGTGCCAAGAGCTGAACTCTCTAATCTTTGGGGGAAGAGGGGGGGTGGGGAAGAAGGGGTGAGGGACAGGAAGTATGTGCCAGCCAAAATGTAGCCAAAAAAAAAAAAAAAAAAAAGAAAATGTAAATAGGAAAAAAAATACCCATTACCAGAAAACATGTATGAATACATTGTGTGTACAGGTACTTTGACAGATGTAACAAAATGCAAATCAAATTCCAGAAATACCTCAGAAGGTTTCCGGTCTTCATCTCTGGAACACGAAGTCCTACGACGTCGAGATCTGGAATGCTGGGACCAGGTAGACAGACCTAGGATACAGAAATGATAATCTGCAGGGTTTTGTGACAAACCTCCAGGAAACCCTTTCAAAACAAACCAGAAAAAAAAAGCCACTCAATCCCAAGCTTCTGTGATCACTCTCCTGGGTCTGTTTTGTTTCTCATTTCGTAACTGAGGTGTGACTGCACTGGCTGCACTGCACTTACCTGCCTTCCATCCAGCATCTGAAAAAAGCCACTTCATAACATCCTACCCCCTGAGCATCAATAAATGACTTCCTGCAGATTAATAACTGACCAGGAGCTCTGCCAATAGCCTGGGATGCACGCTTTGAAGTTAATGTCCTAGATACCTACATTGGTTACCTGATTTCTGCTGGCGTAACCCTCTGCACAACGAAGAACACTGCCACACATGCACAAGAGAGCCCACAGAACAAGCTGCTGTCTCTTCTCCCAAGCAAATCTCCCAGTGTGGTTGTATGATTTCTGTCTGCACAATTATTCACTACATTCCAAACAAATTATACCTTTTTGCCTTGAAACCGTTTGACAGTCTCTGTCAGCTTTCAGAAATATTGTAACAGGAGGAAAGGAAAAAGAGAAAGAATCTTCACTCCTTTGACAAGGTAGTACTTTGACACCAGAATATATTAATATATATTAGTTGATGTGCAAATCAACTAATTTCAACACAGTAAGATTTACAGGTATGGCAGGTATTTTCCACTGCCAACTACGCAGCAGTAATGAGAAAAAAAAAAAGCCAATCAATCCTTTAGGGTTGCAGAAGGACTTGTACTAGGTCTATCTGATAGGGAAACTAACACCTATGTTGTGAGCTCAGAATTTGCAAATCTGGCCATTAACTGTAGACAAATAGAGGCAAACTGAGGCAAAGGCCTTCCCACACTGCTCGTTCCTTCACTGCCTATGCAGAAACATGATATGAGTAAAAAGGGTAAGGGGTACATTCTGTAAGAGCAGCACTGCCTCACCCCAGCCAGCAGAATTCTCTCAAGGATCAGAAAGCACAGGACAGGATAAGTTCTCTATTAAAAATAAAAAAAAAAAACTTTTAGAAGTGAAGTAACTGTCCAAGGCTTTCATTGGAAAGATGACTGAATTCATTATGTTTTAGTTATCTGTCTTCTCTTTTCAGTTAGTGATACATTAAGGAATCTGCCCCAATAAAACCTCTGTGGAACACAGCAAGGAATAACAGACATTACACAGAGATATGCACAATGATCAAAATTGAAGCAATGTTCCCAGAAAATAGCTAAAAATTTTATCTCTTGAGGTAAGAATATAGAGAGCATCATTTTAAGCAAATGTTAGTGTTTTAATATAAAAGATAGTGAAGTTATCAACGCTCTTCCTTCTATGAAGGGAAAAAAAGAACAAAAAGAAAGAAAGATAGCGACTGACTGCCATTTATTAATATGTGACGAAAGCCCGACTCCCAAGATCATTTAGCTACCATTCCATTTAAATGTTCCCTTGAAAACTGAAGAGGAAACACAAGCAGGAGTATGAACTTGTGGTGAGGATCCTATCAGTCCATCCCCCAAACACAACTCAAGATTAGAAGGGAATAAGTAAAATCCCTCATAAAAACTGTGATATATACAGCTAAAATGCATGACAAACCCCCCAGATTTATTTCCCGTAATGCAGCAATGTAAATATTAACATTTTAACACTCAGACAGATGTGATTTCTTTAATCAACAGCCTCCCTAGAAGATACAGAGCACATACATACCCACACAGATTAGTATTCAATTCTCATGGGTTCTGATATTTTCCATTGGCAAGACATTAATATCTGACCAACTAGCTGCCACTGAGGTGTTCAGCGAGTTAAAACGCTGCACCAGTAAGTCAGCACCTGGAAATTTCCAATTCATTTGTGGATCTGAGTGGTTTTGTACACTGTTGGACCTGGGAGGGAGAGCCTGCACACAAGAGAAAGATTTAAGAACAACAAACTGTACTGGCAAGGTGTGTTTGATTCAAGTTTCTCTGAGAGATGAGCTGCTGAGTCTGGAGGCTTTAACGCCGTTGTTCCCGAGTAAGGCAAGCATCTGGAAAAATCAGTGTAGTGGCAGTGTGATGTACTTCTGGGTCTTTACCAGTGTCCTTTAATTCAGCTTTGATGACTACTTATCATAAATTGAATTTAAAAAGAGTATGGGCAGCTTTTTTTTTCCCCAATATGATTATTAACAGATGGATTTCCAGGTCTCTCTCATGCCACAAAGAAGCTATAAAGGTGAGGAGTAAAACAATCCCTGCCATACCATATCACCCATCTCCATTTCTTCACTGTGTTATCTTACACATCAGAACAAGTGTCTTAAATGCATCCTTCTATGTCCACGTACACAAGGGCTTGGTCACTGGCTTAATTAACTATTCCATGTTACACAAAAGGGTAACTCTTATCATCAAAACTACAGGAGCTTCACTTTAAATGACTTTTTAAGTGCTATATGAAAGCACACTACGAAAAATTTCCATGCGTAAGAGACAAGTCAAACACAGCCAGCCTTCTCCAGGATCTATTATAATGTGTGTTTTTTCCATGCCAACTACCTCGTTACACTGAATAAGGAAAGAAAGTTTCTTATGTAGTTCTGTAATAGCCAGTTCCTTACAGGCAAAATTGGTGAATGCACAGTGGAAACACTGTTACTGAAGAGGATTTTTCTGAGCAATGCAAACTACGTAATACTAGGAGAAAACGGTGGAAGAATTCCTCATGGGACTGAGGTTTTACTACACACTGCAGCTAACAGATGACCTTTGGCAAGGGCTTCACGTCAATAGGGAAAACATTTACTCACTGAATAAACAAAGCCAGACTATAAGCCTTGAATTCATAGATTCAAACCAGCACCACTGCTTAGACAAGAAAGTAAGAAATTGAAGGAGCCAGCCAAATGACAGCAAAATATCCAGCCCATAACAGTATTGAATCTAATTACTTTTGAAATCCCAAACGAGAGTTTCAACTCTGCTTCCATCAAAGCTAGTGGCAAGGTGTCATTGTCTTCACCAGTGCCAAGCCCAAGCCACTGAATTTCCCAAAGCTGCTCTCATCAACAAGCCATCCACCCACTCTGCCTACACCAATAAAAGCGCAGGAGGAAAATTAACGATGTTATTTGTTTATTAAGCATCCTTTCCATATTTTCATACCTAATCCAGAAAAAGGACCTCTCAAAGCAAAAATTCACAGGCCATTACAGCTACTTCAGTGGTTAATGATATGATTTATAAATCTAAGTGCATGAAGAAAGAACCATTCCTGGATTATACAGAAGGCAGAATCTACTCTGGCCAAAACAAAACACAATTTTCAAAACAGCTCTTCTGAACTATAAAAAGCCCATGAACCTAGTTTTTTAGAAAGATTCCAGACACTTTTCACCAAAATCATCCTCTTTCATTAACTATCCAAAATCACTGTGCTCATCAAGTTTTCTGAGTACTGGCCCTAGTCCCAAACTGGATTAGGATCACCAAGACTAGAAAAACTATTAAAGATCAAGACAAGAGTTAAACTCAGTTTTGGTAAAATAAAATTTAAATTAAAAAAAAAACTCATAAGGCAAGTCTGAATCACTGGGATTTGGAAGATATAAAAGTTCTGTAATATATCATTATATACCTCATGGGAAGAATGAGTTTCAAGGCAGATGGAAAAACAGTGAGATGATAAGAGAGCCCATGCCACCAAAGCCATGTGAGAAACAGTAAATACAAAAAATACACAACTCCAAGGCATGAAGCTAAATAAACACATCCAAAACATGTGTTTCCATCATCATTAGACATCAGGTATAAAAGGTATCTTATTAAGCGTTACATGATCATGGCAAGTTTAGGATGAACACAGTAGCCTAATCAGCATCACCACTCTGACAGAGACCAAGATCATTTGGATTCTTTTCCAGTTCAGATTCTTTCCGATGACCGAGGTGTTCATGTATTTTAAAAGGATTTCATCACTGAGAACAACGGGAGAGAGATCATACTCTTACTACATGTTCTCGGTTTTCCTTTTGCAATTATCTACTTAAGGACAAAAAGCAAAAAGAAATCCCAAACCATGAAAAAGGTGTAATCCTCAGCAAGGCAGGCAGAGCTCTAACACACCACTGGTGCTGCAAAGGACTTCTCAGACTAAAATAGGCATTTTTTCTATTCCCCAAGGCTGCTATGAACACTTCACACTGTAAATACAGTGCTTTTATAATACTGCCACAGGGTGTATGTAACACACACGCCTCCTGATAATAAAAAAAAGCAATCAAGGAGTGTGCATTCTTTTTCCCTACTTGTGAAGAACACACGCTTCCCAAAAGGAAAAACTTAATCAATTTTAACTGCATCATTTTATTAAATGATCTGTCAAGAATACGTTTTCATTCCAAAAAAAAAAAAAAAAAAAAAAAAATCCAATCGAAAGAGAAAATTGCTTGGAACCAATAAAACAATTCAAACCCTGAGGGCATTCTACCCCACAACTAATACACTGCTCAGCATGAGCAGAGGAGTCTCAGCTATTAGGTATCATGCACAAGGCTGTTGTGAAGCCACCTGTGAGGCACCCAGCTGTGTCCCTGGAGAACTACCTGCTGCTACAGCCTCTGAACACTTCAAAGCCTCAGATGACAGCAAGCACTTCTCCCACGGTAAATACGCTCCTGCTACGGCAGGCAGCACAACAGAGCAAAGCAGCCCTGACACGGATCCGTGCCTGGCTGTCACTTCTGCTTAACACCGGCCTTTCCAGATGCCTGTGCTGCTCTGCAGCTCGCTCTGAGACCAACCAGGTGCTGCTGCCAATGCTGTCAGAAAGACCTGCAGCCTCAGGAGAAAACTGAGGGGCTCAGTCTCCCCATTTAGCGCCTGGCCCACAAATCCTTACAGCAGGGGCTCCCATGTCACTTAGAAATATCTCCATGCCTGCACTCAAATTCCAGCACAAAGCAAACAGAAGCAAGCTATTCTGTGGGCAGCTGCAATTATACCAGGCACAGAAAGAGCTGGCTGGGCAGAAGTCTTCAGGCCTTATCACAGAGAAAGCAGCATGCAAGAAAACACGACCTAAGACACCGTTTCACATAGCTGAATTTCCTTTCTCATTTTTCTGTTGCTGGAGGGTTTTGCCCATCTATCTTCCTGATCTTTATAGCATATTATTATACAATAATCTCATTCAAGATCAAAACAGAAGAAGCAGTAGCCTTTTATCTCGTCAACAGCGATGCTACTTGAAATTTACTGTCAGTTGGTGACTCCCCGTTTGCAGCTGCTGAACAACGTGTCGATCCCTGCGATCTCTGCAGTGCTTTACAACACCACAGCACAACTGCTCAGTCTCTGACACAAATAATGAACCGTCCTTGCAGCTCCCCGCCACAGCACTTTAACACAAGTTCCCTCCTGTCATCCCTTTCCTCAGTAGCGCGTATTTGAGTTTTATCATCTCAAAGAACACACACATAGCCACTCAGAGGCACACGTCACTCTTCTAACAGTCAGGAATTCCTCGACCTCATCTTGGTTTTCAGCACGAGACCCACGTGCCACTCAAGCTCCCCAGCCCAATTCCCATGGCAGGCATGTTTTACCACAACAGTAAACAGGTTTAACTCAAGTTTATTACAGCTGATCACAGTCAATTTGAGCACCTCCCATGCTAGCATTCACGGGCTGATAACTTGATGTTGTCGGGCCCTGAAAGTCCAGTGGGCTTAGGTGTACTCAATCTAGCAGTCTTGTAAAGAAAAATGTGCCTCTCCAAAAATGAATCATGGTATCACAGAATACGCTGAGTTGGAAGGGGCCCATCAGGATCATGGAGTCCAACTCCTGGCCCTGCACAGATCAGCCCCAAGAATCACACCACGTGCCTGAGAGCATCGTTCAAATGCTTTGTGAACTCTGTCAGGCTGGTGCTGTGACCACTTCCCTGGGGAGCCTGTTCCAGTGCCCAACCACCCTCTGGGCGAAAAACTTTCTCCTGATATCCAGCCTGAACTCCAACTCCCTGGTTCACTTCATGCCATTTCCTTGAGTCCTGTCACTGCTCATGAGAGCAAAGAGATCAGTGTCTGCCCCTCCTCTTCCCCTCACCAGGAAGCTGTAACTGCAGTGGGGTCTGCCCTCAGTCTCCTCCAGGCTGAACAGACCAAGTGCCCTCAGCTGCTCCTCATATGGCTTCCCCTCAAGGCCCTTCACCATCCCTGTGGCCTCCTTTGGACCCTCTCTAATGGCTTCATGTCTTTTTTACATTGTGGCACCCAGACCTGCCCCCAGCACCGGAGGTGAGGCTGCCCCAGTGCAGAGCAGAGCAGGACAATCCCCTCCCTTGCCCAGCTGGCCATGCTGTGCCTGATGCCCCCCAGGACAGGGCTGGCCCTCCTGGCTGCAGGGCACTGCTGACTCACAATTTTCAACTTTCAATCGACCAGAGCTCCCAGGTCCCTTTGCACAGTGCTGCTCTCCAGCCTCTCCTTCCCCAGTCTGACCCTACATCCAGGGTTGCCCCGTCCCAGGTACAGAATCCAGAACCTGTCCTTGTTGACCATATGGTTGGTAATTGCCCATCTCTCTTATTTACTGAGGTCTCTGCAGAGTCTCTTTGCCCTTGAGGGAGTCGACAGCACCTCCCAATTAAGTGTCATCATCCAGTTTACTTAGTATCACTTCCTGTTCTGAGTCCAGGTCATTTAGGAAGACGCTGAAGAGCACAGGGCCGAGGATGGAGCCCTGCAGAACCCCACCAGTGACAGGTCACCAGCCTGATTCCCTACAACTCTTTGTGCCCAACCCATGAGCCAGTTGCTCACCCATCACGTAACACAGTTATCCAGCTGTGTGCTGGACATCCAGAAGGGTCCTGGGACAGACTGTATCCAAAGCTTTGATGAAGCCCAAATAAATTACATCTACTGGCTTTCCTAGATCAACTAGGTGCTTACCCTGTTGTACAAGAAATCAACAAGCAGGACTTTCCCCTCACGAAGCGGTGCTGGCTGTGACCAACACTGGCTGCATTATCCTACAGCTGTTTTTCAATACCTCCCCAAATAATATTTTCCATTTTTTTTACCAGGCACTGAAATGACACGGAAAGACCTGTAGTTTCTGGAGTCCTCTTTCTTGCTGTTCTTGAAAATTGTGACAATGTTTGCCAGCTTCCAGCCAGCTGGGACATCTCTGGATTCCTGAAACTGCTCAAAAACCATCAAGAGAGGTTTTTCAATGACAGCAGCTAGCTCCTTCAGGATTCTCTGATGAATCCCATCAGGCCCTACAGATTTGTAGGGATCCAGCTGCAGCAGCAGATCCTGCACAAGTTCAGGGTTAACTGGAAGTTGGTTATTCTCACCGTCATGATCCTCCAGCTCAGGGCACTGAGACCCCCTTGGTCCATCATCAGTGTTGAAGACAGGGGCAAAGAATGCCTTGAACACCTCTGCCTTGTCCATGTCCCTGTTTGTGAGGTGACCATCCTCATCCTGGAACAGGCTGATGCTATTTGAATGCTGCCTTTTGCCATTAATGTATTTGATAAAACTCTTCTTATTGTCCCCCACACTTCTGGCCACCTTCAACTCCAACTGAGCTTTGGCCACATGAATTTCGCCCTACAGTGGCAAGCAGCATCTCTGTGCTGTTCCCATGTCACCTGACCTCGCTTGTACTGGGAATGCACATTCCCTTTTTGCCTTACACACAAGAGGACACCCCTGCCAGCCCAGCCAGCCCTCTGCCTCGCCTGCTTGATTTGCAGTATTTAGGAACTGCCTGCTCCTGTGCCCTTAGGAGACGGTGTTTAAAAACTGACAAGCGCTCATGGACCCCATTTTCCCAGGGGACTTTACTTACTAGGTTCCCTGAGCAGCTTTGAGGTCTGTTCTTCTCATATCCAGAGCTGCGGTTTTCCTGGCACTTCCCCTCCTGTCAAATCTTTTTTCCTGTTAAATGATGGTGACAATTATGGGAAGTCCCTCTCTCAGATGGGATACCCTAACAGCCAAGATAAGCCTTTCAAATCACTCTTGCAGATTGCTCCAGCAACTTCACCGCAAGCCACTCTGCCCCACTCTGAGATAAACCTTCAGGTAAGATGCTTGTTCTTGCCATCTGTCATCACTCTCCAACCCTTTTTCAAAGGCACAGTAGTGACCACTACACTTGCTGCTTTGCCCAAATTCTGAGCACTGTAACTACATCCTGTTGTTTAACCACCATCCCTTACCTCGCAGCTAGTTCAAATGAAAAACAAAAAATGTTCCTCACTTCCTTTTCACGAAGCTCTGCACATGCAATCACCCCGTTTCAGGCCAGCAGCGGCTGCAATTCTACAGTAAATGACACACCCCCCCCAAGGTTATGTACTCGGTAACCTTTGTGGAGGCACCCTGGGATCCATCTCAAACACTACAGGAATCCATTGGGATTCAAAGCCCTTTCTAAATCTAAGAACCTCATCATTCAGTCAGCGCAATGGATATTGGCAAAATTCGTTTAACTTTAAAATAACATTTGTTTAGCAATGATAGAATAACGGTCTGCCTAAATTTCAGAACTCTATTCCATAATCCATAGGTATTAAATCTTTCATTTCTCAGAACTCACGTGAAACTCTGTAAATCTTGGAAGTATTTTTCATCTGCAAGTGTCTTCAGTTCTTCTCTTGGAAGAAGAACTCCTTCTCATGTAGGAGTGTGATAAATTGATAACCCCTCCAAGAATAAATGAAAAAGCATCATGGGAGCAAGTAAAGTCTGAATAAAATCATGCTTTGAATTCCTTGTTCATGGAAAACAGTGTCTTTGACACCAAGGAGTGCCTGGGTTTCACACAGTTTCCATTGTCCATATACAAATGTCCATGAGCTTCAGACCTTTCTCAAAAACAAGCTGTTCACATGTCCGACCAATTTATGCAAAAAGGAAAGCCTTGAAGCTATAAATGGGAACTACTCCACTGCACAACTTGATCTCACCAGGAAACAGCATATGGAATATTTAGCACAAACCACCTCTGAAGAATTACAGAACAACGAGGCTAAAAAGCCAGGAGTCAAACACTGAGCGGGAAAGCTAAAACAGCTTCAGTATCTAATTAATTAGAGTGAGATGCTGAACCAAAAAGAGAAGGTTTAGCAGCAGAGGAGCAAACCGAAATGCAACGTAACAAAACTTGCTTAAAAACTATCAAGACCCTAGCCAACCACCAGAAAACAGGAGCATAGTGGATTTGAGGTAAACATTACTGATTTCCTTCCTACGGGCTTTGAAGAATTCAGCAGGTACATCACAAGGCTTTTATGATGGGCCTGGCTAATATGAATGTCCATTACAGTTGCTGTACTACATTATCTGGAAGGCCACAGAAACAACCAAGCTCTGCCAGGTGACCAAGGAGAAAAAGCTTTCAGGAGCAAACATTCTTAAGCACTTCCCCAAGCCTCTCTCAGCATCATTCCGCTGTATTTAGACAAAAGTTCAAAATCCAGCGCGATGCCTGCAGCCATTTTTCATTCAATTCTATTTCACGGATAAGATGTTCAAAAGTGACCTCTAATTTCAGAAAACAAAAACCTGAAAACACGCTCAGATACCCAGGGACTAACTGCAGCACTGCCAGGCACAACTGGCACTGACACCTCTTGCCTGGTGCTTCAAATATGTTATTTTGGCTTTGGGTTGAAATGAGGATTTAGAATTTTGATTCTAAGGGGACACAGCTTAACAAGTTCCAGTAGTCAGGTTGAAGTACATGAAATAAATACTTTTGGAAGCTTAGCTTTAAGGAATGAATCAAGTCTTGAGGGCAAAGAAGTGATGAGGGTGCTGACTTTAAGCTGCACGGCTTCAAAATACTGCAAATAACACATAACCACACACACTAAAATATCTTACGTGAGTCAGTAAAAACATGTATACACTCTAGGACTGCAGCCATGCTGTTAAGCTTTCTTCTCTTCTGTATTTCACCCCTAAATGAAAGCCATTATCCCATCTTTCATCGCACAAAATGAGAGCACCCTTTTCTTCCTCTGAAGAGCTACTGTATCTCCAGTATAATGCCTTTTTAGCATTTGGGTATGAGCTTTGTTTGCTTGTAGATACCAAGGAAACTGATTCAGTTCAGTGATCTAATGGAAAACAACTTTTTTTTTTTTTTTAATAAATTCCATTATTACTATTGAATGTAATGATGCAGTAATTACTATTACATTCCAAATATTCAGGTTCCTGAGCTCAACAGACTAAAATGTAGATTTTTTTTTCATGCCAAAGCATTTTCCAGGTTGAACAAGCCTACATGCTGGAGCCTACCCCAAAAAAAGCACCATCACTGAGATTACTCCATGTTTACTCAGCAACCCTCACGATGAACCTGAGCTGCCTGACGGCAGTCTAGTAAAGCACGGTATGAAAACTCAGCTGCAGAACTGCAGCAGCTGGAGGCCCAGTGCTCACCTTGTAGGATGAGGGAGAGCAGTGCTGAGCCCTAAGCTATAAGATCATAGAGCTCACAATGATGCAACAAGTCCAACAGAGGGTCAAGAAGTGCCACTGACTCAAAGGGAAGCAGGTGTTTGCCAACAGGATTCCAGCTAGGTGTCAATTAAAATTTCAACTATTCAATTAGAAGATGTCTGTTCAAAACACCCAGGATAGTCAATGAAATTGTTGTCTGCCTCTGGAAACTCTGAGAAGTGAAAAACTTTAAGCCTTCAATACAGACCACAAAAAATCAATAGAAATTTTTCTATTTTTGGGGGGGGGG